>JABUQX010111433.1:0-17500 GCA_015478945.1 Trachelipus rathkii | reverse complement strand
AACCATTTCTTATTCTCATATTATGTTCTTACATTACATTCATTATTCTTAACAAACTCCAGGGCTCCTCTCAACTTTTTATCTACTTGGCATTATTCTCTCTCTGGCATCTTCCATAGTCCCTTCCTAGGCACTGAATCCAAAGCTTTTCTTAGAAACTATGAAAAGCTACTTTATGCTCGTTTATTATATTCCCCATAAACCTTTTTCTAACGTAAATCCAAGGCCAAACAAGAGATTTCCGTCGTGGCTTCTTTCTGTTACTTTCTATTATCCGTGCTGCTCCTTCTCCCAGTCTTGGCTTTCTACCATTTCTCAGTGTTTTCTCTAGTTATTCTCTTTATGCCAAGTGTTTCAACAAGAATGTTACCCTGTGGTAGTTGTTACACTTCCCTGTATCTTTTTCCCTTATATATTGAACTATGATTTGACTTTCCCCCACCCTCCTCTGGTACTGGTGGGGATCTCGGTTCAAACCTTTGAATAATTTCAGAATTCTTTCATTTTCTCTCCTCCCTCTTTTGTTAGTTCTATATGTATATATCCCATCTTCCGAATCTTCATTGTTTCAGAGTCACTTCACTCCTCCATATTGATCTTCCTCCCCTTTTCATCCTCCCCCCAAACTATCCTCGTCTCCTCCATCCCACCTCTCATTCACATTTAACAGTTCTGAAGTATTCCGTTATCTCCGTGTTTGTCTGTTTGATCTCACCAAGATTCACCTTGCTTACCTTGAATTGCCACATTTTCCTCTTTGATCCTCTTATACGTTTTTTGTCAGTCTAAAAATCTCCTTTTCCTTTTTTGCCCTCACATCTTCAAACATGACTAGGTAACTTTAGTACTGGAGATATTTTTTGACTCTCTTTTCACTCTCCTGTCTTCATGGTGATCTTATGAACCATTATACTGCGGCCCTTGTCTGGTTTAGTTCTATTTTTAAACCACCTTCTCATCTATACTGCTTTTTCCTCTTTATTGCCTCTTTCACTTCTTCAGTCCACCGCTTCTTGTGTCTTTTCCTCGTCCCTCCTAACCATCCTTTACCCAGGGTCTTCTCTGCTGCCCTTTTACTTCTTGTTCTCCCCCTATTCTCTCCGGACTCCTTCCAAAATGTTTCTAGATTCTGACTTATTTTTTTCAAATATTCCCTTTTTCTTTGTCACATCCTTCCCAGTGACTTGCACTTTAATACATTTCTCTTTTCTTATTTCTGCAAACTTGTCTGCTTCCACCTCAGGTCCGTCACCAATTAATAATCTATGCATTCGAATATATCATTGCTTACTCCAGGTTCACTTCACATTTCTTGTTAGCCTACTATCAGACCGATATTTTATAGTCTTTAATAGATCGTCTTGATCGAATTCTCGCTTGTTGATATCTGTTCCATCTATATCTTGTGAACCCATGTGAGTCCTCTGTTGGAAAAAAACCATTCATGATCTTCATTCCTTTCCTTAAACAGAAATCTACTAAACTTCTTCACCTGAGCAATTATTTTGGATCTTATCTCCATACCGTACACCATTCTATCCACCTCTGTCTTTCTCCTCCCCACTTGCATTGAAATCATACAATATATATTATATAATTATAGTATAATATATTATATATATTATATAATATATATAGGTATATATATATTATATATATTATATTATATATGCTATCTATATAGTTTATATTTTATATATATTTGTAAATTAATTTCTTTAATATATGTTTTTAAATATTTCTGAAAATTTTTGAAAAGTTTTTATTTTTGGGGAGGATAAATTTTTTTGAAAAAAAAAAATTTCCAAATTTGAAATCAATTATCGATTTTTTTTCCGATACATTCTATAGAAAAAGCATTAAAGCGATACCGATACCGATAACCATTTAGGAATAGTCTAAGCGATACCGATAACCGATACAAATGTATCGATCGATACGTATCGCCGATGCATGTATCTAGATACTGCTCATCACTGTATATATATATAGATTGAAATAAGCCATATATATATATATATATATTATATATTATAGTATTATATATTATATAGGTATAATCATAAGCTATAATATATATATAGTATATAGTATAATACAAGTATATATATATATAATCTTGAATAACTACTAAAACTTCACGTAATGGTTTTAAGGTTACTGATTAAACTGCCCTAGTTAGTTTTGGAATCTTCGTCGGAATATAAGAAAAAAAATTATAGCTATTTTCCTTAAAAAATTTTGAAATATATTTACCTCTGACAATCGCTTTATGTCTTGTAAAATGCAATGAAAATACTGTATGAAGCCTTGTAAAGTCTATTCTCTTTATAAATATGTATTAAATGACATAAATTAATATTTAAAAGTCACTAAATAAATAAATAAATCTTTAAATTTAAGTTTGCACATCACAAGCGAAGTCGACTTATACCTATAAGGTGGAAAATCCGAAATGAGAGGCTTTTTTGTTTTTTAACTAATCGATATTTCAAAGATTTCGATATATTAATATTATCGATATATCGTCATTTCAAAAAATATCGAATATCGAACCTCAGACGAAAAATTGAAATAAGGCCTACTATTATATATATATATAATACTATGAGGATTTTAGTAAGCTCATAAAACACTGATGTACTTTTATATGTATCCCTATATCATGTTTTGTATATTAATACTATTAGTATATAGCTATATTTATACAACACTGTAGTACACTTATAGCTATATCTTATATATACAGTGGCGTTATCCAGAAAATTTTTTTTCAGGGGAGGGGCCAAACAAAAAATCGTTCTTTATATATACTAATATATAGTATATAATACTAATATATATATATATATATATATATATATATATATATATATATATATATATACATATACTATATATATTTATATATATATATATATATATATATAAAGTTATATATATATGTAAAGTGGAAGGGGCAAAATATAAATTCCTAGAAAAAAATTGAGAGAATTTATATGAATTTACTAAAATCATCTTACCATAATTGTTTAAATTTAATTGCCTGACATGAGAGCGAGCGGAGTGTGTGATAAAATCTTGCGATGTTTTCTTAGGAATTTAATATTTTGCCCTTCCACTTTATCATATATATTATATATATATATATATATGTATATAAAGAACGATTTTTGTTTGGCCCCCCGAAAAAAATTTCTGGATACGCCACTGTATATATATAGTGGTATATTATATATATAGTATATATATATATATATATATAGTATATATATATATATTAGTATATATATATATATATATTATATATAATATATAGTATATATAGCTAGTATATATATTATAATATATATAGGCTTATTTCAATTTTTCGTCTGAGCTTCGATATTCGATATTTTTGAAATGATCGATATATCGATATATTAATATCGAAAACCTTTTGAAATATCGAGAGTTAAAAAACAAAAAAGCTCTCATTTTGGATTTTCACCTTATAGGTATAAGTCGACATCGCTTGGATGTGCATAAACTTAAATTTTAAAGATTTATTTATGTTATTTTAGTGACTTTCTTAAATATTAATTTTATGTCATTTAATACATATTTATAAAGAGAATAGACTTTACAAGGCTTCATACAGTATTTTCATTGCATTTTACAAGACATAAAGCGATTGTCTCAGGTAAATATATTTCAAAATTATAATGGAAAATATCAATTTTTTTTTTATATTCTGACGAAAGATTAAAACTAACTAGGGCCAAGTAAATCAGTATCTTAAACATTACGTGAAGTTTAGTAGTTATTAAACAAGATATATATATATAAATATATATATATATAGCATATTATATATACTATATATATAGTATTATATATATATATATATAGTATTATATATATTATAGTATATATATATATATATATTATGGCCTTATTTCAATCATATATATAATACAGTGGATGAGCAGTATCTAGATACATCATCGGCCGATACGTAATCGATCGATACATTGTATCGGCTTATCGTTATCGCTTCAGATATTCCTAAATGTCATCGAGGTATTCGTATCGCTTTATGCTTTTTTCTATAGATGTATCGGAAAAAATCGATAATCGATACTCGATACATTTTCAAAAAAAATTATCAATTATATATAAACATATATAATAGTATATATTATATATATATAATATATTCATTATATTATATATATATATATTATTATATATATTATATATATATATATAATATATATATATATACTATATACTATATATATTATATATATATATTGTAGGATTTCAATGCAAGAGTTGGGTTGCAGAGCCTCGACTTGCCGTAGAATGGAATCGACAGTAAAGGAGAGAAAGATTAAGAAATATTGCAGGATAAACACCTGGATAGATTTCTGCTTAAGGAAAGGAATGAAGATCATGAATGGTTTTTTTTCCAAAACAGAGGACCTCACATAGGTTCACAAGATATAGCATGGAACAATATCACAATGAGAATTCGATCAGAATCTATTATAGACTATAAATATATCGGTCTGATAGTAGGCTAACAAGAAATGTGAAAATGATACCTGGAGTAGCAATATATATTCGGATCATAGATTATTAATTGGTTGACGGACCTTGAAGGTGAAAGACAGTACAAAGTTGCAGAATAAAGAAGGAGAAATGTGATTAAAGTGCAGTCACTGAAGGGAGTGTGAAAAGAAAAGGGAATATATTGAAAAAATAAGTCAGAATCTAGAAAAATTAGAAGGAAGGAGTCGTAGAGATAGGGCGACAATGGCGGAAAATCTAAAAAGGGCAGCAGAGAAGACCCTGGTAAAGGATGGTTAGGAGGAACGAGGAAAAGACACAAGAGGCGGTGGATTGAAGAAGTGAAGGAGGCAATAAAGAGGAAAGCAGTATTGATGAGAAGGTGGTTAAAAAATAGAACTAAACAGACAAGGGCCCAGTATGGAGGTAAGAAATGAACAGAGAGAGTGAAAAAGAAGAGTAACAGAAAGGCAGCAAAAGAAAGTTGGGAAGGAATTATGGGAAGATGTGAGGGCAAAAAAGGAAGAGGATTTTTAGACTGACAAAAAACGTATAAGAGGATCACAAGAGGAAAATGTGCAATTCAGGGATAAGCAAGGTGAATTTTTGTTGAGATCAACAGACAAACAGGAGATAAAAGGAATACTTCAAAGAACTGTTAAAATTGAACTGAGCAGGTGGGGATGGAAGAGAGAGATAGTTGAAGGAGGGAGGATGAAAGGAGGGGCAGGAGATCACTATGGAGGAGGTATTGACTCTGAGAACAATGAAGATTCGAAAGATGGGATACATATAGAACTAACAAAAGAGGGAGAGAGAAAATTGAAAGAATTCAAAGAATATTCAATAGGTGTTGGAACGAGATCGAAGTACCAGAGGGCGTGGGGAAAGTCAATTCATAGTTCAATATATAATGGGAAAAAAGAACAGGGGAGTGTAACAACTACAGGGTAACATTCTTGTTGAACACTTGGCATAAAGAGAATACTAGAAAAAACACTGAGAATGGTAGTAAAGCCCAGACTGCGGAGAAGAGCAGCACGGAATATAGAAAAACAGAAAGAAAGCACGACGCGATCTTCTTGTTGCCTGAGATTTACGTTAGAAAGGTATGAAATATAATAAACGAGCATTAAGTAGCTTTCATAGTTCTCAAGAAAAGTGTTGGATTCAGTGCCTAGGAGGGACTATGGAGAGGGCCAGAGAGAGAATATGGCCAAGTAGATTAAAAAGTTGAGAGGAGCCTGGAGAGTTTGTTATAAAATACTGAAATGTAATTTAAGAAACATAATATGGAATAATGAATGGATTAGGTGAGAACTGAGTCAAAAACAGGGAAGCGTGTTTGTCACCAATTTTGTTTGTAGCAATATCTGGATGTAGTTGTTTAAGGAAGGAGAGAGAGGATAGGTAGGAGATTAGGACTGAATATTCTTGCATGCGCAGATTGACTTGGCATGCTGGAAGCGAAGAGGTAAGATAGGGCTGAGAGAAAGTGGTAACATGTTTTGCTAATAGCTTAGCAGAGCCAGTTCTGGCTATGAACACATGAAAAGACTGAGCATCATTGTGGTTCGTAAGGGAGAGCTGAGATAGATGTGGAAGGACTGAGATATAGATGGTGGAGAAATACAAATACTTGAGTGGAGTATTTGAAATAGGAGGAGGAAAATGTACAGGGATAACAAGTAGAATAGCTCAGTAGGGGAATGGCTGTTAAGAGCAGGCGTTACCCTTACTGAAGCATAGACAATAGTATGGAGGCTGAAAAGGGGCGATATTCGACGAGAGTTAACACCGTATTCTACTATATGCGGGCGGGCAACGAAACATGGAGTACGACCACAAGAGAGGAAAGTAGAATACAGTCGGCGGATAGATGTACGTTTTGAGAGGGATAGTGGGAAAGACTAGAGGAGACAGACAAAGGAAACTAAAAATAAGAGGAGTTGTGGATGTGAAGGCTATATTTAAATAAGATGGCATGCAAGCCAGATTGAGATTGGTGGGGACACCTGGAGAGGATGCAGGAGGAGAGATTGGCCAAGAGGAGATGGAGTGGAGACAGTAGGTGGAGGACTAATTGAGAAGACATGGAATGCTATCGATGCTGGAAAAGAGAAGAGAGAGTCCTGGAGGATAGAGGAAGAATGAAGAAAGGCTTCTGGCCCTTGGAACAGGTCTTGACCCTTCCTGGGAGCTGTTGTAAGTTGCAAATTATATTATATATTAATGATTATATATATATATATATATATATATATATTATTATAGTATATATATATATATATATATATATATTATATATATAATATATATATATTATATATATTATTATATATATTAATATATATATATAATATTAATTGACACTCGATTTGTTTCTATGTGAGCTTGCTGCCAACTACTCTTCTTAGCAGTTTGAAATTAAAAAAATTAATCGCCTTAATAATGAGCCCCTTTAGTATTGTCAGCCACTTCTGAACCATTTCAAAGGGTTTTTCAAATAGGTTTCGGTAGTTTCTCAATCTGGGATATATGCCATGAAACTAAACTAGCAATATTAGCTTCTGTGTCAAATCCAAGATTAAAGTTAAAGTGGCTCTCAATTCGATTAACAGTGACATTCAAAACTACTCACTGACGTAAAGGAGTAAAGAAATGCTGGTGTTGAATGCTATAAGCTGCCCTCCCAAAAAGATAGCCCCCCAAAATAGCCATGACTGATTATGCAGTTTTTGGAAAGTGAGTGCCCCGATGACTTTTTAGATTTATGAAAATAATCAAACTGCCATTACCACGAACTTACAGCGAAGATTTCGATGAATATTGAGGGTTTCCTCAAATTTTTTGCCGAATATAAAAGTCTTTACTGGAATCTCAACGTCATTTTTGTTTTTTTCAGTTTTTTTCATTTTTTTTTAAATGTCAAAAACCCCACTACCATCATCAGCACATCAGTAGAATACTCTTCCAGATTGGTAGGGTCTATATTCATTCTTCTAAAGGAGGCAAACTGATTTCAGATGAAAATGCCTTAGCAGTTTGATATTTTTTTAAAAAAGGAAATTCAGTGTATGGGAAAAATCAGGTTTCCTAATCTTTTTAGTATCGGCATCATATTTTCTTAACAACTTGTTAGAGTATATAATATATATATATATATTATATATAATATATATAGTATATTATATATATATATATATATATATATTATATATATATATATATATATATATATAGTATATATATATATATATATAATATATATATATTATTAATATATATATAATATATATATATATATATATTAGGTATAATTTATTTATAATCTCTAGTTTTAAAGTTTCTAGATACATGTATCGGCGATACATGTATCGTTATCGGTATCGCCAAAGAAGGTAAGCAGGTATCGGTGTATCGGTATCGCTAAAGTAAATTTTTGTGTATCGATGTATCGGTATCGCTTAAGCAAATTTTTGTATCGATGCCCATTATCTGATATATATATATAATAATATATATATATATTATATATTATATATATAATATATATATATATATATATATATATATATATATATGGCTTACTTTTCCAATATATAGCTATATATATAATATATTATATATATATAGTATTATATATACTATATAGATATAATATATATATATATATATATATATATATATAGTATATATATATATATATATATTATATATACTATATATATGGGTCTATCCATTTTTTCCGTACCGCTGTTGGCCGCTCGATAATTTTTGAAACTTTTATATTTTGCATGGCGTTAATGTTATCCCTGGAAAGTTCAAAACCACCATTCGTTTTTGCAGATTTACTCTGGTTGTAACAGGGTGAGCCAAAATGTTTGACCAGGTGGAGCAAAATTTATCACCTAATAGAGGGTAACATTTAAAGTCATATCTCCATATATATTGTTAATTCTTATACCAAATTTCATAGGGAGTGATTTGTTAGGAATACTTTAAGGTACATTTGGGCCTTTCCTGTTTTTTTTGGGAAAATAATATTCACCAGTGGAAAATTGGGAATCCGAAAAATTGTTGTTAAATCGAATTATAATTTCCATTTTGTTTCCCCTGGGGGTATATTAAAAGAAGGAAAAAATTAACGATATAAAATTATATAGTGTTGATGTACATACTAAAGTCAGGGTTTAACTAAATTCTTTATTTTGGAAGTTTGAGTAAATATTTTTAAAAAAAATTTTACAGGGTGGTTCAAAAATCAATTTTTCGAAAATCGGTAACTTTGAACCTTAATATCTCTGGTGGGGGGTAATTGCTAAAAATCTGAAATTTTCACACATTATGCTACTACCATAGATGTTCTTACCCTTTTTCTTTTTTCTTTTTTGCCCCCAGAAATTTTTAATTTTGGGGGCGGGGGGACTTTTTGGGTATTTGCTGTGTTTTTTTAAGTAAATACAGCATTTCAAAAATTGCCAAAAAAAAATTTTTTTAATTTCTGCGGTAAAAATGTATCTATTATAGTTATTATAGTTCAAGACAATACATAGACAATTGAAATAGTGTGGCATCAAGGAGAAATGAAAACAATGTTAAAAAAATTTAATTTTAAGTTAATATACATAAGAATGTACCATTATATCTACTGTAAATGACAAAATTAACTCAATAACTTTTAAAAAGATATATATATATACGTGATATATATATATATCTTATTATATATGTATATTATAGTAAGTATATATATATACTATATATATATATATATATATAAATATATATATATGATATATATATATATATATATAATATAATAGTATAATAGGTATAATATAGTATATATCATATAGTATATATATATAATATAATATATTATATTTATATATATAATATATATATATAGTTTATTATATTATACTATATTATATATATATATATATATAATATATATATATATATTATATATATATATATATATATCTATATATATATATATATATATTTTCTCATATAATATTTTATATTGTTGAAAATTTGGCAAATCTCAAAAATCACCATTATATTTCTAAAATTCAATCGAAATTTTTGAAAGAAAAGAAAGAAAAACTTTCTGAAAATGAATGCATAATCTTGGCTGATTTTGCCTAGAACTACACGTACGTAGTCCAAGACGAATTTCAAAGGTATCATTGGGTCAATGACCAAGCTACTTTGCACCCATTTGTTCTATATTTTAAAGATGAAAATAGTAAATTAAGAAGTCACTCTCTTTGTGCTTTAAGTAACTACTTAGAGCACAACACATCAGTTGTTTTTTCACGTTCTTTCCAAACATATGTAGTTAAAATATATTAAACATTAATTTGCCTAATGTTGAAAAACTAGTATCATTTTTCAAGATGGAGTGGTAGCCCAGTATAAGAATTAAAAAAATTTGTTAACATTTTGCATCACCAAAAAGATTTCGCCATTAAGCTGAATGGCATTTCTTTGCATCTTGCCACCGGAAAAATGCCTGTGATGGGTTGAGGAACAACAAATCGCGAATTAAGCAAAGTCAGCTTACAAGAACAACAACACACCAAATTTCTTAATATTGACCAAATATATTCATTCTGCAAGAGAATTAAGGGAATAACTTATTTCTCGTAAAAGAAGAAGAAATTCATGAACACATTGAAAAGACTTAAAACGAGATATGAAAATTGTTTGAGAATGAATTAAGGGAACAAGAAACTTTCAAAAAATTCTTTCCACTTTCAGAGAACATAATTATGTGCTATCAACCTCAAAAAACTGGACGTACGAACAGACCCCTGTGTCAGGGCAAATTGTTTCTTAGAGTGTAGAGCATAAAAATGACAACGTAGCTTGGTAGCCGTATTTGATTGGACAATGGTGGATTGGAAAAGGAAAGAAAATAAGTGTGGAGACGATTGATGTTACATATATTTTTTATCATCCTTCCGGACCCAGAACTTCATTTAAGATGTCAGATTGCGATCGGGTATGGATCCCAATGAAAAATATTTTACGAAAACTTTCTGGGCTTGAAATAAAAATGTCATTAACAGGCAGAAATTACATCTCAAACAAAGTTTCCGAAGAAATCTCTCTTCTTCTGAACAATCACAGATACAGGGCAAAGTAAATATATATATATATATATGCACAATATTATATATATTTATATATATATATATATATATATTTATATATATATATAGATATATATATATATATATATATATTTATATATATATATATATATATATATTTATATATACTGTATATATATATATATTATATATATATATATATAATATTATATATATATATATATATATATATATATATATATATATATATATAACTATATATATATATAAATATATATATATATATATATATATATATATATATTATATATATATATATATATATATATATATATATATATATAATATATAGATATATATATTATATACTATATTATATATATTATATATAATATATATTATATATATTCGGAATTCAGTGTTGATGGCAAAAACAATTTCAATCAACAAAGGAGTACCATTTTGTGTATCTGAAGCCTTAATTGTGAAACTGCTTGAATTCCTACTATTTTCTCACGATTTTCAAACTCTGCTCATTAACAAGAAAACATTTCCACTTCTACAAACAAGCTTTCGCTAGAAACTGCCTACCGAATGCATCATATCCTTAACGGCTCTTTCCTTAAGACTTCAAAGAAATCTTTAATCCTCCTCTATCACAAGATGGTAACCTTGTTTTGCCAGCCTTCTTGCAAAACCAAAATATTTCGTTCTCGAACGTTTTCTGAACAAAACAATCGTGTCAGCTATGCATAACAAAATTCCCCCTTGCATTCTTTGTTCCCTCACGATAGGAAACATCGAGGTTAGCTCACACATCCTTAGTTCGCCAAAGCTCTGGAAATTACTCTCCTAAAGTCTGCGGCCAGCAGTTGATCTTATAAATGCGATTACGAAAAGATAGTGAAAGTTTAGAGAGCATCTTTGCCCCAAAGCAAGAAATATATCTTCCCCAAAGTTAACTTTACCTACCCAAACCCTTGTGTATCTATATAAAAATTATTTATGTATATACATACTATATAGATATATACTATAATTAATATATATATATATATATATATATATATATATATTATACGTATATAGTATATATAATATATATATATTATATATATATATATTATATATATATATATAGTGATATACACTCTTTTACAATTTTACGTATTTTTATTATAATGTATCTTTTTTCCCTCAAAAATCTAAATACAGGCATTATATTTACTGATACAAGTGTATCAATCATTTCCATGGCTTCATAAGATTTTACTGAAAAATAGTGAAGGTAAATTGATGTTTTATTAATACATTTTATTTAGTAACATTTACAGCTGGTAATCCCAAATTTATTGAGTTTTATTTTTATAAGTGGAAAAAAAGGTTCATTCTGAAAAACTTCATATTATTTTATTCATCTTGTATAATACATATAAAGTGGTTATTGATTTTATATATTAAATTAATTATTCTTATTAATAATTATATGGTAATTACTATTGATGAGTGCGATAATTTTATAGTTATATATAATTTATTATATTACTTTTATAATTATATTATAATTACTTACTTTTGTAAACTTTTGATATATAATTTTTAACTCAGTAATATTGTGTTGTAATTAGTTAACCATAATTGTATTATTGAGACATTCCAATTATTTCGAAATTATCTGTTTATACAGGTTGTTGGGACGAGTTTGTTGTTTAGAATTTATGTTTCCGAGGACTTAAATGTTCCAAAAATAAAGAATAAGAGGCAGTACTTTTATTCATGAAATCCTACAAGTGGTAATGCCGAGAAGCAAATTGGCACAAACAAGGAAGAAAACCCACAACTGGCGCCCTAGATGCCAGAATTGAATCCATCCTAGCCATTGGATTCGAGCATGGAACTAGCGTAGCAAGGCATCCCAACAACAACCGACAACCTTCACTGAGAAGCCAAGTACATGTAGAAAGCCAAAAACGGCTATACAAGTAAGAATATTTTAAAAATAAAGTTTTTTAAAATTTTAGAGAGTTTAGAGAGAGAAAGTTCTCCTTTCAGCCCAGCCAGCCTTAGAGGAGAAAGTTCTCCGATCAGCCAGCCAGCCTTAGAGGAGAAAGTTCTCCGATCAACCAGCCAGCCGTGGAGGAAAAGTCCTCCACAAAATAGAAGAAAAATTCTTCCCCTTTTTCCCCTTTCCCCAGAAATATAAAAGTCATTCAGGTTGCGCAAAAACTAATAGAAAAAAATATAATAATATAGTATTACTATTATTATTATTATGAAACAATTATAAATATTTTTTGCATGAAAAAATTTTTCTATAAAATAAGAGGTTGTTTTATATCGGTAAAAAATATTTAATCTTAAGAATTTTGCGGATTGGCCATAATCACTAGTGGTCTTTGATATATTCTTATGGCGATGGTTATGATTTTTTATGCGGTTTGATAAAAATATGTGTCATTATCGTTTCATGTTGCTTAATTTTTTATTATTGGGGGGCAAGGTAAACCCAAATAATCGAGCTAAAAGGCAAAACCCAAATAAATCGGAGTAAGTTCTAAACAATTGTCACAGAAAACCCAAATATAGAATAAGAGCTAAAGGAAATTATTGAGAAAAATAATTTCCCAAAAACATTTTGTTTACCCTGTTTTCTCAATATCTTCTTCTTTTTAATTTAACACTCCGTAAGCTTTAGTAAAATACTAACACATTTACTAAATATATATATATATATATATATATATATATATATATATATATATATATATATATATATATATATATATATATATATATATATATATATATATATATATATATATATATATATATATATATAAATATATATAATACTAATATAAAATATATATATAAAAAAGAAAAAGAGAAACCTAAGTGGGGAACATTGCAAGCAAGGAGACGTGCAGCCAGACTGACGCCAAACGAAATTACGCACAAGACACACACACACACCCACACACGCACACGCGTACATAAGTTTATACGCGCACCGCTTGAAGGTCAAGCGGTAGAGAAGGAAAAGGGATAGAAATAAAAGAAGTATAAACGATATATATACGTAGATTTGCTCTCTCTCGCGAGTGCATATTATTATTACTATTTTCTTGCAGTTTAGAAAATTTTGTTCGCGCTTTTTTAGCTAGAGTAACAACGAGTAAGTAAGTAAGTAATATATCTTATTAGAGATATATTAGGTGCCTGTTAAAGCAAAGTTACGGTTAATTAAAATATATAGTATATATTTATATATAAATCCATGAATATATATTATTTATATATATATATATATATATATATATATAATATATATATATATATATATATATATATATATATATATATATATATATATATATATATATATATATATATATATATATATATATATATATATATAAATATATATACTAATATAATAAATATATATATTATATGATACCAGATATATATATTATATATTACAGTTCGAGCGTCCCCTAAATCTTGGGGAAATAAAAAAAAAGGTTTTTTTTTTTAAAAACTTTTAAAGTTTCTTTTCTTTTTCTTTAGCAAGTCCTAACGAGACTAAAAAAGCTGTCTGGTGTTTTTTATTAATTAAGAAGTGCTCTTTTTTTTAAAATTAAAAACCATATTCAAGAAGCTAACCAGCTTGGTGTTTTTTTTTAGTGATTAGTAATTAAGCAAATTTTGTGCTAATTTTAAGACAAGCGAAAGAGTAGTAGCGATTTATCAATAGCTAGCAATTACATTTCGTATTTTGCGAAAGTTTTTAGCGATAGTTTTTTGTGTTGTTTCTAAAGGAATTTGTTTTGTTCTCTAAGTGAGGATGGCGACGAAGCCAAATTCAGATGATGAGGAGATAGGTGACAGGGAAGAGAATAAAGTAGATTTAGAAGGTGATAAGGAAGGAAAAGAGGCCGAGTTGGCCCGGAGAAGGAGACAAGAGGAATCGGTAAGAGATAAGCCAAAAGGGCAATTTACCCCTCCAGAAGCCCCTCCAAGACTAAACCCGGTTGATTTAGCCAACATGAACCTAAACCCTTCACACATTCTCCCCCTGAAACCTGTGCCCGGAGGGACAGTACTAAAAGATTTTCACAGCCATCAGTTCTTTTAGATAACACGATGAAAACCCCAGTAAAGCCAGGTACAGAACATACCACGACTCACCGCAAGTCTTATGCAAATTGGAGTGATAGCGGGAATTATTACGCCCGAAAGCCAAGTAGGAGCACATGGGAAAGCACCGTAAACTTTCCTATGACTCAGCCAAGATTTGACAGCCGACCATTCAACCCTAACCAGATATGGGGACAGATCTCCGCTCCCACCGGACACAATATGACGCAGCCACAGCAAGGGAATATCCCTTGGGATTGGTTCCGCGGGAGCAAGCACAGGATGGATGCCTCCACAGCAGGGCATCAGGGTCAATGGCACCACATCAGCCCCAAGAAGCAAGGTTAAGGTATAATACAGCATCTCAGTCCAACACAGCCCCCCCTCTACCAGTCAAATATGTCAGCACCGCGTTCCGGGAGATTCCGGAGGAACTTAAATTGTTCGGTTTAAATCTGAATACCAAAAGTTGGCAAGGGATTAGCTTTGTCGAATATGTATCGACCCTACATGAAAGATTGGGTATGTTAGGTCCCTTAACAGAGAAGCGGAAAATATCCTTCGCAAAGTCGATGATATCTAGCAAACTCGAATCCGAAGCCAGGTACTATCTTCTTCATGACCCAACCTTCTCTGGTTGTATAAGGTTAGAAGATTTCCTCCTACAGTTACGAATCTTTTTACAGCCAGACAATAAAGACACGATTTTTGATCTTTTACTGCAATTTATGTCTTATCAGAGAGACAAAGACATGACATTTACTGCTTTCGTTTTAGAATTAAAAAACACCTTATGGAAGTATCAAGTGAAACTCTGCGAGATTGACGCAACAGCAGGTTTCTCGTCTAAGCACGTAAATATTATGGTGACAACCAAAGTATTAGAAAATGTAAAAGATAGAAGAGATGGTGAAAGATTAAGAGAGAAAATTTTAAAAGTTTTTGATGCAAACATAAGCATAGTAGAACTATTAGAAAGATTTGCACAAATTTCCCGAGGAGCTTTATTTAAAGTTAATCAGAGAAGACAGATAGAGAGTAGAACTACTAAAGTGTTTGTAGCCAGAGGTGAGCCAGAAGGCCAAAGAACGACTGAGTATGGAGATTCCCAGAGGAGATCAAAGAGATCCTCTTACAGACAGAAATACGAAGATAAAGAGAAGAAAGAAGCCAAGACAGTATTTGTTTCCCGAAAAAACGGAGGAGTTTTTAAAAGGTTGACTGAAGAAGAGCTAAGGAAACACGATTGGTGCTTTGAATGCGAATGCGTAGGGCACTCCGGAAGGACATGTAAGTGGAATTCCCCATACTGCCGTTATTGTCGGAAGCCCCATAGAAGAAAATCAACCGCCACTTGTAAGGATGCACCTCCTTGGAGACCTTCTCCAGACGTAGATCAAATGGTAATTCCATTTAACAGCGCAGAAGATTTTGAAATGAATCTGAAAGCAAAAGAAGGGGACCGAAAAAGTCAAAGGACTTTCTCAAATAATAAAGAGGAAAATGGACCCCACAGATCTAAAGGAAAAAGAAATACGAGAGTTTATGATAGCCCCGAGACAATAAGGCGGATACAGTCCCAGTGAGGGGAAGAGAAAAGAAGACGAAGAAGAATCGAACTTTGTAAGCTATTTTGCCACCCCCAGAGTTCCGATTCTTTAAGAAATTATATATATATATTATATATATATATACTATATATATATATCATATATATATATATATATATATTATATATATATATATATATTATATATAATATAATATATATATATATATATATTATATATATATATATATATAATATATTATATATAATATATATATATATATATATATATAATATATATATATATATATATAGTATATATTATGTGACGAACTGTGTGGTGTGGTGAACACACATATTATGACACCGCTGCTTAAGAGAAAGAACTCGCCCAAAACTACAAACAGTTTAAGTGAAGCCACAAATTCATTTTAATATTATAAGCAGTTTTTTTTTTTAGCAATAAAGTTTGCTCATTTTGAACCAATTTTCAGCCGACAGATTTGTCCGTGACCATTTCGGTTAGGTTTTAATAGAGAGGGAAAATACGCAATTAAAAGTAAGCAAAGGCAACAGTTGCCACTTTCCTTCAATAGCATTTGTTGTAAGTGACAAGAAAAGATAAAGGTTGAGAGTGCGAAAGCCACGAAGTTTTTTTTTGTGTCAGAAATGATGGTAGCTCCATGCAATTAAAGTTTGCTTATTGATGGAACCACTTCTAGTTTTAGTCATTAAAAAAGTAAATTAGTGGTTGAAAGAAACACCAGGTAATAGTTTTGCTCTAAAAGTACCTTGTTGAAACGCAACAAGCAGACCGCCTTAGTGGCATTTTATGTTTTTTTTCATTATTAGTGAAAGAGGAGGAGATAGCTTGAAAATTGGAAATATAGTTCGCCTGTTTGTGTGCCACATTTCTTTTAAAAGACTAAGTTATTTCATTGGGTCCGATGTTATATAACAGAGCTTCTAGGTTAGGTCCTTTTACGAAAAAATTACCAGTGTCGAAAGTTATCCCCTGTGATTTTCTCTATAATGAAGAACCCCTAACGTAACGAGCCGGTCTTTTGAGTTGTAAGATGTGTGACATAACGTTGTTTACTATATTTTAAATGGCTAGTTGTTTCATTCT
>JABUQX010111432.1:0-15000 GCA_015478945.1 Trachelipus rathkii | reverse complement strand
ATATATGAAATATAATATATATATTATATATATTAGATATATATATATTATATATTTATTTGCAGATCTATGAAAATTACTAACAAATTTTAAATAAACCTTTTGGATGTGTGGTATATATAAATTGACTTCTTTAACCAAATTTATTCCCCCAATAAAATACTTTAAGGAGTAGTAAATAGTGTACTAGGACAATTATGGGTCGATCTCGTTTAATTTAGGTAATTGCTATTTTATGGTGAGGAATAGGTCAATTTTAAAGACTGCTCATTTGCTTTGGAATGTTTTACTTTGTCTGGCAACTCTGATTGACGTCATGTGTATGAACTGCAGAGGTATGTGCCAATGAACATTACAATAAATGGCTAAAAAAATATAAAAAATTATTTAGGGAAAAATAAAATTCTATCACCCCCAGGGAAAAATGATCTATTTTTTTGAATATCGTGAATAAGATAATAAGTATTCATTTTCTAAATTTTTCATTATGAAATCAACATCAAAATTTCAGGCTATATAGCAGCCGCCCAATACATCTTTTACTAATAATATTTTTTGTTCTTATTACTCCAAGAAACTTTGGTAGTTTTTTACCCTTAGCTTGTTTCAAAATATTCGTCTAAATTTTTTTTTGTGCTTTATGAAAAAACTTTATCTAGGGATCCATTCCAAAAAATAGACGTTCGATTATTACCAAAAAGTTAATTTTTAAATAAATAATATGCATCTCCCCAGGGACTACAAATGCCCTGAAATTCATGTAGGTTTGAAAATTGACAATTGCTCTGATTTTGCGGGTCATTAATATCAATATTTCCTTCGATATTTTTTAGAGGTAATAGTTCCCAACTTTGTACATTTCAGCTTGATAAGCAATTCGAAAAAAAAAAAAAAAAAAAAGGAAATTAATACAAAAATTATAAAAAAAAAATAAGTTTTCAAAAAAAAAAAAAAAAAAAAAAAAAAAAAAAAAAAAAAAAAAAAAAAAAAAAAAAAAAAAAAAAAAAAAAAAAAAAAAAAAAAAAAAAGCCTCAAATTTATAGAATACAATGTTTACGTAAATAAATTCTATTAAATGCTCATATTTCCGCAAAATAAGCGGCAATGCTCGTGCAACACTTTAATTAAAGACAAAATAAATCGACCAATGATAAGTTTATAGACACCATTATTTTGGGCTATTAAAAATAATCAAAACCCTCCCTTTAATTTAAAAAGAAAAGTTAAAACCCCACCAGTTTTTTTTTTTTTTTTTTAAAAACAAATATTATTAAAAATACATTAGTGCATTTCCCACCTTTTTTGTTCAATTTTCTATTATAGATATACATATATATGCTATTTTATAATATATATATATATATATATATATATATAATATATCATAATATATACTTTCTATTACTTAGTTCTTAATAAAAAATATAATATAAATATAATATATATATTATATATTATATATATAATAATAATAGTAATATCAGACGGTGCCACCCCGCTCATTTAGGTATTCGCTATCTCTAACCTCCGCCACCGAGAAACTTAGTCCCCTAGCGCATCCCCGCACTATTCAAACCAACAAAACCTCCGCTATCTGATTCAGCAAAATGGGAGAAAGAGTATCTTCCGACATCCCTAAAATGTAATCGTATATTAAATATATATATTCCTTGCTCAAAAAAATTATTCTATAATTATATGAAAAAATGATGATATATTATATCAAAATCCTCAAAGATTTTTCCCAACTCCTCCTCTAAATGTCGCTTCAAAGCACAAAGATCCAATATTACCTTTCAAAAAGAAGCTGTCAAATTAAAAGCCATTTAAGGCTGACCTCTTTGCCCCCAAAATATCCCCACCAATACTAAATATCGCTCTACAGCCGCAGAACTAGGAGAGGGTATTATATTTTCATGAACAAAGCTCAACACAATTCTGCCTGCTGAAAGAAGATGTCCTTGGTGAGGATCTGTGTTAGTCACTCCAGCAGTCCATGCAATTTAATCCTCACCTAAATCATTCTGCCTCCCTCCTGAAATATTTTGACCACCCAGTCCACCCATAAGAAGGTCTATTTCGTCCAAGAATTTAGTAGAATCCATGAAAGCCTCGACTGCAGAGTCAGTCTAATGCTACGTATCAGCTGTATATATATAGTATATATTATATTATATATATAAATATATAATATATATATATATAATATATATACTATATATTATATATATATATATATATATTATATATATAAGTAATTAGTTCTGGTAAACCCAAATATATTATAACGGTATATATATATATAGAATTATAATTTATAGTATATAAATATATATAATATATATTATATATATATATATATATATATATATTATTTATATATATAATTATATAATATTATATTAAATTATATTCAAGATTTTTGTAGAATCCATGAAAGCCTCGGCTCCTGCAGAGTCGATGCTAATGCTACTTATCCAGCTCGTTAGCTATATAAATATATTATATATATATAATATATATATATATATAATATATATATATATATATATATATATATTATAATATATATATATATATATAATATATATATATTTATATATATTATATATAAAATATTAATATATATAATATATATTATATATATATAATATATATATTTTATATCATAAAATATAATATATATAGTATATATAATATATATATTATAATAATATATAATTAATAATATATAATATATAATAATTAATAACTATAGTAACAGGTTCGTGTAAAACCCAAAATATAATAATATAAAATATAATATATAATATAATATATTATATATATAATAATAAAGATATATATATTATAAAAATAAAAAATATATATGAATATGAGGTTACATAGTGAAATTGATTAAGATATGCATTATCTTATTATATATAAATAATTAATTAAATTATAGATGATGTGTAAAGCATCATTTAAATTTAATCAATTAAATTTATTTATTATAATTTACCTAAGGAGGTAAATTATATTGGAGTTTAATTATTAAAAAAACCCAAAATCTTAGACAAAGTATATTAGTAATAAAACTTAAAATTAAAAAATTAAGTTCTTTAATAACCATAAGAATTCTTATAAAGTAAACTATATTTTCATTTCTTAAAAAGTCGAACAAAAAAGAGCGGAACCTTTTTAACCGCCACAGCAAGTCCGCTAATTGCCTGGACGACTCCGCACCCTGCCGCTACGCAGCCTATTCTGTAGGTTCGCTCTGGAGCGGACTTATCGGACTACAAGGACCGAGTGCCCACTCTATTATATATTATATATATTATAATATAATATATTATATAATATATATAATATATATATATTATATTATATATTATATATATATAATATATAGATAATATATTATATAATATCACTGTCATATTAGATTATTTGCTTTTTTAGACACAGTTGAACCATTAGTTCGATTACAAATACCTGTAAGTTTTAGGTCAAGATGTTTATCACTATAAGAAGTAACTCTAGTTTCGTAACTCATCGGTCGGGTGTCCGGCGCAAATTTACGAGAAAGGCACTTTCCTTTCCTATTCAAACGATAGCGCCACCCGTTGTGTTCGCACGTTGTCTACAACAAGACATATGCGCAGGATTCGTTGATGCTTTCTTTTGGGCGTTCTGTAATCACCGGTCAAGAACAGTGAGTAGATGGCGACTTCTGGAAAATCCGTCGAGGAGCGCTTATTCCCCCGTTAACGTTGTTATTCGATTCTTGTCCTGTTATTATTGTTATTATAATTATTATTATTATTTATATTATTATTATTATTATATTATATATTAATTATATATTATTATATAGTAGTAGTAGTTAGAGTAGTTGTAATTATAAGCAAAGAGTAGTATAGCAGTTATAATGCAATTATATAAAATATGATTTTATTATATTATAATTTTATATACTAGTAAATATTATTAATTATTATTATTATTAATTTTATTATTGTTATTATTAATATTATTTATTATTAATAATTATAATATTATTATATATTATTATTATTATTATTATTTTTTCTATTATTAATTATTATTTATATTATATTATTATTATATTATAATATTATTATTATTATATTATTATAATTTATTATTATTATTCCCTTACCAATTATTTAAACTTCTTATTCGCTGACAAAACAAATAAACACCATTCTTACTTTAACTTAAATATTTTTTTAACCTTTAAAAAATAAAATAAAAAAAATAAATATTGAATAAAACATGCTACTATATATATATATATACTAGTATATATATATAATATAATAATATTATATATATATATAATAGAATATATATACACTAATTTCTTATAATAATCTATATCATCTAAACTCCTACTACTTTCCTAGTTTTAGACAACTCTAAAATGAAGTGAATATTATGACAATCCACCTTCAATCTAATAAAATATATATATATATATATACTACGTATATAGTACTAATTATATATATACTATATATAGATATATATATCTATATATATATAGATAAATATATATATATACCTACTATATTTATATTACTATTATATCATATTATATATATAGTAATATATATATTATACTAATTATTATATATATATAAGTATACTAAATATATAATTATATAACCTATATTTTAATAATTTTTGACTTATATACCCTAATATATATATATATATAATACATATATATATAATATACTATGATATATATTAATATATATTATAATATACTATACTTATATACTATATATATAATTATATCTTGTAATTCTTACCAGCAGCGCCCGCACCCCCCTCCTTTATGCCCCTCAACAGGATATACTCTAAAAAAAATATAATAAAGAATGGAAAACTAAAATCGTCGCTCTCCTTAGGAAAAAAAGTTCAGCCTCTCAAAGTTAAAAAACCCCATAGAATTTGATTATTCAAAAAAAAAAAAAAATTTTTTTTTTGAAACAAAATATAGTACTCTAAAAAAATAATAATGAAAGAATAACAATAAAAGAAAATCTTCAGTCTCTTTAGGAAAAAATTACAGCCTCTTAAAGTTAAAAATTTTCCCATAGACTTTCTTATAATAAAAATTAGTTGGCCTCCGTGCTCGTTTTAGGCCATCCTAGTTCAGGTTTATATAAGATTTGTTAATTCTACATAGATTTCTCTGTGTATACCTAACAAAACCTTATATAACCTGACTTAAGAGGCCTGAAATGAGGACCTAACGGCATCATCAACTATTGAAAAAGGTCTATGGGATTTTAAACAACTTTGAAGGCTGTATCTTTTTTCCTAAAGAGAGCGAACAATTTTCGTTTTCACTATTCTTCATTATTATTTTCTTAGAGTATATCCTGTGATTTTCATAAAAATCGGGTGACAACCCTCTGGTAACAACTACCAAATATATATATATATATAATAATATAAATATATATATAAATAATATATATATATATATATATTATATATATATATATATAATATATATATAAAATTTATAGTTTAGACAACTATAAATTGAGTGAATATATATAATATATATATATATATATATATATAATATATGAAACTGAACTTAAATTTAGTTTAGAAAACTCTCAGATTGAATGTTTATAGAACCGAACTCAAATTATGAGGAAATATAACATCTTCGGTTTTGAAAGAGTAATTAATTACCTGAGCAGCAGGAGGATAGTGAAGTTGGGGTACTCCCTTCTCCTTCATAAGCGTAGTTCCTGAGGTCGTCCGAGTTAGCCAGCTGTTGATTTTTGTCTTTTTGATTCATTACCAACGAACGCAATTCTCGTTCCTCTTTCGTTTTGCTTTCTTCTTTTTTCTCCTTTTGGTTTTCTTCGTCTATTTTATTATTTTCTTTTAAATTACGTTCCTTTCCCCTTCGCGATGTCCTTCTCTTCCTCCTTGCATCCTTCCTGTTTTTGGTGATGAGGATGATGATGATAGCAGTGATGACATTGAGCCACGTTTGAAAAAGAATGGCCTGGACATGGTGTGAAATTTGTTTGTTGTGTGGAGGCATGTTTGCTGATCTTTGTTCTTGGCTCCCCTGATGATCTTGAGAGTTCCACCCTAAGAACATCCATTCTATGAGAGGAGAGGAGGGAATCTCAACTAAATCATTCAAACAATCAAACTAAATCAAACAAATACACTAATCAAGTCAAACTAAATCAAACAAATACACTAATCAAGTCAAACTAGATAAAGAGTAACATATATTCAAACCACACAAAAATGTTATATAAGATTCGAAAGCTGCAAGCGGACCTTGACTGGTCAAATCGCAAGCTGGACGTTAACTGCTCGAAAATCACTGGATCCCTGATTTATGGATCCGATGTGCTCAAAAGATTTCAGGAATGAAGGATATCTAGGAGAGCATATATGAAAAGATAAGAAATCTTAGAAAAGAAAGATCTTAGAAAAGATAAGTTCTCTCTTCTATTATAGATGAGATTGGAAATGGCTAATTTGAAAGGATGGTTTTGATGTGCCCACAGATTTAGAAAATTAATATAAAAAAGAACTAAAAATTTTTATTTTTTTATTTTTAAAAAAATTGAAACGTGAAATTTTATTATGCACTACACTAGCTTTTTAAAGCAAATGAGTTCAAAGGGAGGTCATGGAAGTTATCGAGCAGGGAGTAGTCATATGGGAAGCATGAGGAAGTTATGGGAAGAATGGGGAAGAGATATAGTAGTAAGTAGTAACCCACGAATTTCACAACTTTTCCTCAAAGGTCCTCCAAAAAAGTAAAATATATTATCCCTTCTCCAAACCAACCACAAAACAAATTTTTTGCTGGAATCATACAATCAATCCTAACCAAACATATACATCATTTGAGAACCAAACTAGCCAAACTACTAACAAATAACCATATCAACCAAGCAACGTTTAACAGACAAACACAAATATAATTACAAAAAATCATTCTGCACATCCGTAACATAAATAGGCACAAAATTTAATTAGGAGATAAACTACATCTAAGAAAAACATTCATAATTTCAGAGAATATTATATATAATATATACTATTAATATATATATATATATATATATATATATATATATATATATATAATAATAATATATATTATATATATATATATATATATATAATAGTACTATATTAATATATATATTATATATATATATAAAACTATTTTCCACACCTCTTCTTTACTGAAGAGGAATCCCCAATTGATCCCGGGTTCGTTACCGCCATCCATAACAAAACTGGCGCAGCTCTGGAAAAAGGTAGCGACAATTTCGTGGGAAAAAAAGATGGCGTCTCCTGAGGCGAATTCCCCATCTTTTCTTTCTCCTTCTCTTTACAAGGGGTAGACTGCTAATATCAACTTTAAAATATATATAATATAATAATATATTATATATATATATATAATTAATATATAGATAATATATATATAAATATTACTATTATAATATATATTATATATACTATATATATATATATATATATATATATATATTATATTAATTTTAATACTTTTAATCTAGATATGGCCGTACATACTTTAAAGTCACTTTAGTTTCTTGTTTATAAAGTTCTTCTCTGCTCAGAAAAGAACCTGAAGAGGAAAAGCCGTAAACCCGAAAACATCTTGTGCTTAGAATTATTTTAACTATAAGAAAAAAACACAGCATATAGATATATTATCATATATATATATATATTAATATATATATATTAATATAAATATAAATATATAATTATATATAATATATATATATATATATATATAGAATATATAAATATATATTATATATATTATATATATATGTATGTAATATATGATATATATAATTATAATAATATATATAATATATATATATATTATATAATATATAATTTATTTATGTATTCGATAGTTTGTTTATGTAATATTTGATTTTTTAATAAAAAATATATTAATAAATTATATTTATTATAATTTAAAATTCCGAAATAGTTTTTTTCCCACCACTCCCCCAAAGGCTAGCGGACACCACGATGCCATCATAAAATCCCAATATTAAAATGCCACTATAACTTTATGTTAATAATTATGCAGACTCCCGAGAATAAAATCGAATAACAATAAAACTATTAAAATGCGAGATTCGATGTCACACCCGTACCTCCATCTTTCAGGCAAAGAAAAAATAAAATGTGGAAAAATAATAATGATCCTAAAAGGTTGAACTACTCACAGCAGTCATTCTACGTAAGAAATCACCTTAAACCAGTATCCAAAATTACATTGGTTAACAAAGTAGCATGTCAAATTTCATTGTATAATAAGAATTTACATATTCTAAGAATTTTCATTTATTTAAATCTTCCACCTTAAAAATTAATTCTAAATTATTTAAATTTATTCTTGATTGTATTCAAGCGATGGCGGTAAAAAGAATTTTATCACGGATTAGGCTACTATGTTGGCAAATTCTTCTGCAGAAGTCGAGGTCTCCCATGTAAAAAACCGAATCCAGTCTTGCACGTATCTTATAAATCCCGCTTGTCAATAGTCACATTTTCTATCTCTATAATGAACATTCCTCCAAGGGTTGAAGAACACAAATGGGACCACAGTAATTCAGAGTAAAATCTTTTTCGCATTTTCAACAGAGTTTGGTAACGGTAAAATGTTTTTTTATGCTCTTATAATAATTACAGAATGAAAACACCTCTTTAACTCGCTCAAGGTTTGTTGTATAACTTGTATTGTAGCCAAGTTTACAAAACATGTTTTCTCAGAGAGCCTTTAGAATCATCAGCCCACAAATCGCATGAGAAATTGCATACATAAGGGACATATTTGTAAACTGGCTACCCCGAGAGTAATACAACAAACTAGTGCGTCAAAAGAGGAGTTTCATTCTGAAATTAGGAAATCGCAAGAGTATAAAAATATTTTACTGTTACCATACCTTGTTGAAAATGTGAAAAAGATTTTGTCCTCTGACATTACTGTCGTCCAAGTGTCCCTTCAACTATTAGAGGAATGCTGGATTGTAGAGATAAGAAATATGACGATATACAAGCGGGCATTTATAAGATACTGTGCAAAGACTGTGATTCGGTTTACATTGGCGAGACCTTGGACTTCTCCAGAAGAATTGCACAACATAAGTATACATTGAACAACGTTGATTGCAATTCTTCTTTACACCTCCATCGCTTGAATCACGATCACAGAATACATTTAAACAATTAAGAATTAATTTTTAAGGTAGAAGATTCAAATAAAAGGAGTTAAAATTTTAATTATATATTCTTCCACATTTTATTATCTTCTGAAAGATGGAGACGGGTGCGACCTCCGAAATACAAATTTAATAGTTTATTTTATACCTTTTATACTCGAGGAAGCTGCAATAATTATATATATTATATATATATAATATAAATATATATAATAATATATATAATATATATATTATATATTAGATATATATATATATAATTATAATATATAATAATATATATAATATATACATACCTATATATAATATATATATATACTAAATATAATTAAATATATATATATATAATATATATATGTATACATATATATATATAATAATAATATATATATATATATATATATATATATATACCTATGAACAGGGAGAGCCACATTACTACTCCAATAACAATGCCAAGAGATAAGTTTATATTCTTGTCTCCAATGCCTTCGTTTCACAATTGAACCGTCATAAAATAATAATAATAATAATTAAAATAATAATAATAAATAATTAATATAATAATAATAATAATAATAAATATAAAATAATAATAAGAAAATAATAATATATAATAATAACCAAATAAAAAATAATAAAATAATAATAATATAATAATAATAATAATAATAATTAAATAATAATAATAATAATAATAATAATAATTTTTTCTTCTTCTTCTTCTTCTTCGGAAAAGGATTCAGAGATTAATTAATAATATAAAATTTGCGAAACAATGTGCTGAAGCTGTCAAGAAAGCAAATAAAGCTCTGGATTTATCCAGAAAAATATATAAATCTAAAAAATATAATACTTCCTCTCTATTAAACATTAGTTAGACCTCATAGGAATGCGCAGCTGCATTGGAGTCCATACCTCAAAAAACACATAGAAAATTGAAAGAATTCAAAGAGCAACCAATCAATACAAATAAGAAGGTAAAGTCACACGAAGCAACGACACGTGAAAATATCCATTCTTTAAGAGGACAGAGAGAATGAGAGGGTATTTATAGAAGTTTCAAAAATTAAATAAATTTCACAATATTGTTATAGGCAATTCTTTAGATACGATTTAATGATGCAACACGGGCAAAAATTATTATTATTTATATTATTATTATTATTTATTATATTATATTATTATATTATATTATATTATTATTAATTATTATTATATTATATATTATTCTATTAATTATTATTATTATATATTATTATTATATATTATATATTATATTATTATATATTATATGATAGTATATATATATTTTGTACCATATATTTACCTACTACCCCGGGGAAAAACAGGTTAATGAGCACTGGTTTAACAAGACCCCCCTTAAAGCAAGGGTTCCAGATACATTCGTTGATGTCATCACACTTCGACCCGTCTCTGCTTAATGTTTTCCCTTCTTCACACCTCGAAAAATAAAATCATATTATTATATTATATTTATTATATTAATATTAATATTATATTATATATTATTTTATATTATTAGAATATATTTTTTTTATTATATAAAATTATTATTATAATATAATATTATTTTGTATATTTAGTAATTATTCTTTATTAATATATTATTATATATTATATATATAATTATTATTATATTATATATTATATTTTATATTAATATTTTTATTATTATTTTTATTATTTTATATTATATTTTTATATTTTAAATATTATATATATTATATATATATATTAATTATTATATTATCTATATATATTATTTATTATTATTATTATCTTAATAATTAATTATTATTATTAATATATTATTATATATTATAAATGATATTATTATTTCAATTAATTATTATATTTATTATTATTATATTATATATATATATTATATTATTATTATTATATTATTATTATATTATTATATTATTATTATTATTATATTATATTAATTATTATATTATTATATATACGGTATATTATATATATTATTATTATATATTATTATTATTAAAGATTATTATTATTATATGATTATTCATTATTATTTTATTATTATTATTATATTCATATTATATTATATATATTATTATATTATATATATTTTATATCATATTATATATTAATTATATTTATTATTATTATATATATAATATATATATAGTATTATTATTTTATATATATATTATTATATATATTATCAATTATTAATCATTATTATATATTATTATTTATTATGTATATTATTAGTTATTATTATTATTATATTATATTAATTATTTTATAATATATTATTATTATTATTATATATATTATTATATTATTATATCATGATTATTAATTATATATATATATTATATTATTATTTTAGTATTATATTATATTATATTAGTATAATATTATATTATATATTATTATTAATATCATATATATATTATATATTTTATTATTAATATCATTATATAGCGTATATTATTATATTATTAATTATATGATATATATTAATAATATTATTAGATTATATAATTATTATAATATTATATTATTATATATTATTATTATTATTATTATTATTATTATTAATTATTATTATTATTATTATTATTATTATTATTATTATTATTATTATTATTATTATTATTATTATTATTATTATTATTATTATTATTATTATTATTATTATTATTATTATATTTCTTACCCACATTTGTGCTTTCGCCACATATCGATGCATATTAAGGGTGATGGACAGCTTATATTAAAACAGACTGGGGTTTCCTGAGACCCCCGATTTGCTTTGGTATCCCCACATGAATTCGTTATTTTTCCACCCCAAGTTGTTGCTTGGCCCCATTTTGTCGTATTCGAACCCGGAGGCAGAGGAAGAGGTTTACCATTCAGCCGAATATCATCGATACAGCCTATGAAAGAAAAGTATGTATAATTTATCGATCTACTACTGATACTACTACTACTACTACTACTAATTATAACCAAATACCTAAATTTAAAAAACAACTGTCCTCACCATTAACAAAATCATCATGAACCTTAAGAAGATTCATCCCCACATACTCTGGTGTTCCCCCAATGTGTATCCCTTCTTGCCTGTCTATGACAAAGGGGTATGTACCCCACTTGGTATTTTGTAGGTAATTAACGTTATAAAAGAACCCAGACTCAAAAGAAAAGGGACTTGAGGCCAGGGGTTTAGGGGGCTGTCTGTTCATTGAAGAAGATAAAGAAGCGTTATACAGGGGCCAGTCCCCGTCATCAACCCAGAGTTCGCACCATTGGCCGTACCTGTCCGAAATTTATAACTTGACAGTCATAAAAATGTAATTATTATTATTATTATTATTATTATTATTATTATTATTATTATTATTATTATTATTATTATTATTATTATTATTATTATTATTATTATTATTATTATTATTATTATTATTATTATTATTACCTTCTGGCATGGATAGAGTGCCATTTTCCGTCATTTAAGACCACTTTACTCAGACAAAGTGTCAGAGGGTCTGATTTCAGAGGTGAAGGAAACCCCGCTTGGGGAGGATGAAATCGTAGTGCCAAGAGAAGGCACAAGTGCCCGTCTTTTAAGTACAAACTCATCTTGTCTCTGATGTGTTGTGACGTGAGGCGTATAAGTTGTCCTTCTTTCGACCAAGTACGAAATCTAAAATAATATATATATATATATATATATATATAATATATATATATATATATATATATATATATATATATATATATATATATATATATATATATATATATATATATATATATTATATATATATATATATATATATATATATATATATATGTACAAATTTGTGTTATAGTTAAATATATGTATTTATATATATATATATATATATATATATATATATATATATATATATATATATATATATATATATATATATATATATATATATATATATATATATTTATATATATATATATAGTTTGTTAGTTTATATGTTATGTTATATATATATATATATATATATTATAGTTATATATATATATATATATATATATATATATATATATATATATATATATATATATATATATATATATATATATATATATATATATATATATATATATATATATATATATATTGGAAGGGGTGAGTAGGGGCTTCAGATTGATTGTATTCGGCGACTTGGATGGTTTGATATGTGATCGAAAAAGAGATTCTATTACAAGTTACTTTTGGGGTTGTGTGAGAAAATGAGAAAGGTAGGATGGTGATTAATTTCTTGTTAGGAGAGGGAGGTATTTGTGCAAGTAATAGATTCTTCGGCGACTATCCCAAATGGTTGACAGGAAAATGGGTGGACAGGAAAAATGGTGGACAGTACATTAAACAAAATTTCCACTTGTCCAAAAGCGTCGACAAATAATTTCTCAAAGGTAAAAAATGGTCGATAAAATTTTATGCTACTCTTCCAAATCGTCGACACACTAAATCAACTATGCTAAAATGATCGACACCTATCAGGAAAAGGGGTCGACAGGAAAAAGGGTCGTCATTTTGAAAAAAAAAAAAATTTCGACCTTTTTTCCCATCAGTTTCAATGTGTCGACGAGTATCATAACATTCCGGGCGTTGTTATAGATAGAGAAAGGTATCGAAGTGAAAAAAGTGAAGTTTTTGTTTTCCAGAGTGGATCTTACAGTGTCTTTCCAGGTATATAAAATACATCCCTTTAAGGTATCGCGAGTTAAAGTCAAGCCAGTCAATCCCTCACGGAGAGAGTTCGTGATGCTTTCCCAAATAGAAAAAGAAGTGGTTTTTCAAATGATCCAATGAGAACAAAATAACCTTTTGTGATGTTATATGTTTACCAAAATCTTATATTCTAAATGGGTGGCCATTTTTCTGTCAATTTAACCCATGGAAAAGTTTTAAAAGTGTCCATTTAATGACTTTGAATTTATAAATAAATAAATAAACAAATTAAGCTAAAACAATATATTACCAAAATATTAACTATACAATTTTACCAACATTAATTCCACTTTTATTCAGAATTACGGAACCGGCTCCGACTCTGACTCAGGCACCGATTCCTGCTTTAATTTCGACTCCGATTCCGGCTTTAATTCTGCCTTCGACTCCGGCACCGATTCCGGCTCCATCCTTTTTAAAAAATTATAATTATGTTGCTCCGACTCTGAACCCCCTTTTATTTAAAATAAAAATATATTTCGTTTGAACCAGCTCCGGCATAGACTCAGCTCCACCCAAATTTTTCTTTGCTCCGGCTCCGGCTCCGGCTCCGGCTCCGGCTCCGGCTTGGCACCAATTTTTTCTGCTCCGATTCCTAATCCTCCAAAAACCTAGTAGCTTCGCTGCTCCTATTCCTACTCCGGCTCCAGCTCCTCAACCTTAGATATTATTAATCATAGGTAGATCAATCTACCTGTCTCACCTGAGATCAACTGATGTCGTTTTATTTGACGGAAGAAAAGACAGGGCAACTCTCACGAAAGAACTTTCTTCAAAATATGAAGAAGTTGTTGAAATATCACAGTTACTTCCCGTCCACCCTGTAGAACACGTACACGTGTTTTTCTCTACACCATCACATCTGTTATTTGTAAAGTGTATATATATATATATATATATATATATATATATATATATATATATATAAACAAA
>JABUQX010111431.1:42500-43708 GCA_015478945.1 Trachelipus rathkii | reverse complement strand
AAAAAAAAATATTAATACAAACCCCTTAATTGCTAATTTTCAACACGAATTTATAAATAATTGACCATAATTCTTTTCTCCAAATTTTTTTTTAAAATATTTATTTTTATTATTATTTATATTTGTATTATATTAATTATTATTCATTAATTAATTAGATTAATTGATTATTTATTATTATATATATTATTATTATTATTGTATAATTATTATTATTATATAGATATTAGAAAAGAGAGAAAGAGAGGAAAGAAAAAGAAAATTGTAAAAAAAAAAAAATATTAATTACAGAGAAGAGAGAGGTTTGAAGAAACTTAACAAAAGCAATTCTTAAAAATTGCCATAAAAAAAAAAAAAAAATAAAAAAAAACAAAAAAGTCAAAATATCCGACCCACAATGAATCAAAAATTACAACCAATTTGCAATGGCTCTTAAATATTAAAAGGAAAATACATTGCATTCTCTACTTTCTCCCCCCTCTCCTCTCTCTCTCTCTCTCCTCTCCTCTCTCTCCCTTTCTTCCCTAACCTCTCACACTCAATCTCCCTCTATTTTTTCTTGCCATTGGACACTGCTTCCTTCTGAACTCTTCATCCTGCGCTCCCTCTCTGATGCAATGTGGGGGGGGGTGTGGGGCACTGCTCTTTCTGAAAACTCCTATCCTCTTTCTCTTTCTTTTTCGTCCTCTCTCTTCTCTCTCTCTCTTCTCTCTCCCCTCCCTCCCTCCCCTCTCTCCTTTCTTTTCTCTCTCTCTCTCTCCCTCTCCTCCTCTCTTGCAGAATGGACACTGGCCTAGTCGTATTCTGAAGACCTCCCTCTCTCTCTCATTTCTCCCTCTTCTTGCCCTTCTTGCACATATGACCCCCACCTGCCCTCTTCCTTCTGCTGAACTCCTCTCCTCTCTCGTCTCTCTCCTCTCTTCTCCTCCTGCTTCTTCTCTCTCTCTCCCGCTCTCTCTTCTTCTCTCTCTCTCTCTCTTGCAATAGAACAGCGCTTCTGAACTCTCTCCTCTCTCTCTCTCTCCCTCCTCTCTCTCCCTCTCTCTCGCTCCCTCTCCGCCACGATGGACAACTTATGCTCTTCTGTGAGAACTCGCTCTCTCATCTCTCTCCGCTCTCTCTCTCTCTCTCTCTCGTACTTCTCTCTTCTCCTCTCTCTCTCTCTCTCTCTCTCTTCTCTCTCACATCTTGTACAAAGAACACTGCTC
>JABUQX010111431.1:27500-40000 GCA_015478945.1 Trachelipus rathkii | reverse complement strand
TAACAGTAGCACCACATCAAATACAAATTGTAAATTCCATTATCGCGCTTAACTTTTTTCTTGAATTTTTGGAAGCCTTTATTTAAGGAGGATCTCTTTTTTATCTCGCAGCGATCAAGTAAGAAAATGTTTATTAGGAAGGGTGTGGGCTGTGGTTTGCGGGCTTTTACGGGCCCCAAAGACGAGTTTAGCTGAAGATGTGTTCGATTAGGCCCGTACGAAGGTTGTTGGTAATTATTCCTGTAGAAGTATACACAGCTTTGATTTTTAACAAAGTTATTCTTAGTATAATAAGAATCTGTTGGGTTTTCCAAACATTATATAAACAAGATACTGGGGTGTTGTGCGTCGTAAATTATATATATAATAATATATATATATATATACTATTTATATATATATATTATATATAGATAATATTATTTATAATATATAATATTATATATAATTAATATATGGAATGAAAAATACTGTTAAGCTAATATATTACTGACATCGTGGACCTTAATTGCAAGCGAATATTTTGATCTAGAAAACGTAAGTTTATTGTTTACCGCATTCATAAATCAATAAGACTATTCATTCCAGGCTAGTCTTTCAATGATAGAAATCTCCTCTAATAAGAGAAGAAGACCCCCACTTAACAGAAAATAACACATGTCTCTTAGAGAAACTTAAAAGTCAATTGGAACTGTCATACATATGATGTTAAAAGGTTTATTTGATGAAAACTCATTCCATGTCCAAGAGATCTTGAAAGGCATTCGTTCGAAATGGTTTAGTGAGTCGTTGATTGTTGATATTTATAAGACTTAGAATGATAATAGTACAAATTATGAGAGTAGGACTGCAAATTCCACGTTTGCGAAGGGATTCAGTCATCTGACCGAATATATATATGTAAAACATAGTTATGAGATATATTAGACAATTATTCCGGTGGTTGAAAGAGATGATGAGAAGACTGGAAGGTTCATTCCAATCGGGAGACAAAGCCACTTTCACAAAATTCAAAGTAGTAGCTCTAAAGGAAAAGGTATGACTGTAAACTTGAATACATTTCGAGCCACCAAAATCTTTAGTTTCAATGACATCGTTACACTAGATAAAGTTCATTACTAGAGAAAGGAGCTGTAGGCCTTATCTTTCAAAGCTGTTGTTACTGTTTTAGGAAAATAACTCGTTGAATGTGTAGAATCGGAAAAGGTATCATTCATAATACAATGAGAAAGCTCTGCAAAAACATTAGCTAAAAAAATTGTGGTATGGAATATACAGATTCTTTAATAGTAAAACTTGACTTTGAAAAAAAAATCGAGAGAATATCGAAAAAATTGCCGTTAATTCGTATTTTGGCCTGAACGTAATGCGAGTAAAAATACTTTATAAATTCCACTCTAAACAAACAGAGGATGAGCCTTTATACATTATGTGGTCATGACGGAGTTAATCGCATTACTAGCTACTACCAGTGAATATGTGAAAGCTATGTTTTGGAGAAACACAAGAAAAAGATATGACATTTACATGAACGGTGATCTTTTGCACTGATCTCACTATACTTTAAACAGTAATAATCATACACAGAAATCTAGAGTGTGAACATTATGAGATGCTAGACAGTGTCTAGACGATAATGCCGATGGCTTCATTCAATCACGAATGATCATATACCCATGATTTGTCGGTGAATGAATTGTGAATTTGTATTAATACAGCCTGTTTTAAAAAACATCAGGATAATAATACGTGCAAGAAAATAAAATTAAAGACTTTGCAACTCTCCTCAAGCAAATAAAGGCTGATCGATACGGTAGGTTTCAAACACGAACTGTACAAAAGCTCATTGTGACCAGATGTAAAGAAAAATTACAGCCTAGAGAAAGAAATCATATATGCTACATGAAAAAGAAAATTAAGAAGAAGAAAGATACTGATTCGGTGGTTCATACATGTTACTATGATATCGAGACATACCAGGAAGATAAAGGATATGATGATAAAGGAAGAAGAATAATAGAATTGCGTCCTTATTTATTGGTATGCCAGACGATATGTGATATGTGTACAGATAAGGAAGGTGAACAAGTATGTTCACATTGTGGCCCAAGAACAAGATCATTTAAATTAGAGGTTGAAAAAACGCCTGTAAATCAATTTATAGACTTCCTGATGGAGTTTTCAGAGAAGAATCCTAGGTCAAAAGTCGTTGTGGCAGCACATAATGGAGATAAATTTGATCATCAGTTCGTATACGCATCATTACTGACACACCCAGGTTCAAAATCTCTCAGCAGCAGTCCTATAAAAAGAGGCAATAAAATCATTTCAATGGGGTCGAATGGAAATATAGTGTTTAGGGATACATTGCTTTTCACACCATGTGCATTGAAAAGCATGCCTAAATGCATGGGTGTCAGTGAAAAAGACAATTCCAAAGGTTTTTTTCCCTATACATTTTTAAATGAAGACACATTGAATTATAAAGGACTTATTCCAGATAAGAAATTCTTCGAAATGGAAAAAATGTCAACAAATGAAAGACAAGATTTTGAAGTACTATAATAAGTTTATAGGTAAAGAATACAATATTTATGAAGAATGTGAAAAGTACTGTGTACAAGATGTTAATATACTAAAAAAATGTTTTGAGAAGTTTAAGGGTAGTTTCATTAAAGAATTTGATATAGATTGTCTAGATAACAAACAGCACAACAATTGCTTCCCTGTGTTTCTCCATTTATAAAAATGTGTTTATGCCTGAGAAAAAAATTACTATTCTAGGTCGAGTGAACCCTAAACCTTTCACTTACGAAGCAATTTGCTGGCTCATGTATCAGGAAAAATTGAACAATATAAACATAAGGCATGCTCGCAACGGTGGAGAGAAAGGGTTCAAATTTAAGAACAAGTGGCTTTACCCTGATGGGTTCGGATATGTGAACGGTATGAAAACAGCTTTCTTATACCACGGTTATGCATGGCATGGACATAAAGACTGTAATAAAGGAAAAAAGGTCGCTGCAATAAGTACGGCTGATGTTGACCGCTACAATCTCACCATGAAACAAGAAGATAGGTATACAGAAAGCGTTAATATCTTACTGTGTGAGGAATATGAATGGAAGTACAAAAGGACCCAAATCATTCAAGATCCTGAACCATACCGATGAAAAACATAAGCATTAATGATTATATTCAACGTCTTAGTAATGATGTTGTTAACAACAACAGGCTCATAATAGACAATTCATTGGTTTGGAGGAGCGTGACTGAGCCCTCCGTACATGTACATCCTCCAACTAAAAAGGACTTGAAATCATGTATTTTAGACTATACATCACTTTATCCTTATGTTCAGAAACGAATGAAATATACCCTTGTGGATCCCCCTGAAAAAACTAATAGGTGATAAAGTGCCAGGCATTGAATCATTTAAGAATGGACTCAACGATGAATATTTCGGTGCTGCTTACATTAAGATTCTTCCTCCTCAAGACTTATACATCCCGGTTCCTCGCGTGAACGAATCCAAAGAATAAACTAGTATTTCCACTCTGTGTAAAATGTTGTTAAAAAGAAAATTGTTCACATGCAATCATTGATGAGAATAAACGTTCTATGAGAAGTGTAACACAACACCTGAAAATTCAGTTGGTATGTAGAGATGGGATATGAAATACTTAAAATATTGTGGAAGTGGTGTGATCGTCCATTTAAAGAGGAGTTTTTATTTGAGGGATATGTGAACCACTTCCTTAAAATAAAGACAGAGGCATCAGGTCGCCAAATAATATTTCATGGAGGGACGTCGCTGATTTCGCAGAAAAAACATAAAGAGTTTGTCGTTCTTTCAAGAAAGAGGATGTCGAGTTTAGATATAACAATATCAAGGAAAAACCAGGATGCGGTTCATGCAAATTTTGTCTACGAATTCTCTATGGGGAAAAATTGGCGCCAAAAATACGCCTACAAGAGAAGATGTAGTATGTCTATCTATAATCAAGCATGAGAACGTATTCAATTTCAATGGTTGATATTGAAGTCCCTGCGTTACACCAAAAATGTAGTAAAATTATGTTGTGACAATTGTAAAAAAATGCACTTAGCCGAACGATCATCAGGCTGCCAACAAAGATCCTATCGCATCGTTTACCAAACTGCATATGCACCGTACTAAAATTATACGATTAACTTAACAAAAGTCAACAAAAAGGGCATTGATACGCGAGACAGAACTGACTTGTATTTATTGTTCGCTGGAGAAAACGATGAAGTTCCTGAAACAGGAAACATTTTAGGTGAACTAAACAGATGAAATAGCAGATTACGGATCTGTGTCCTACGGTGATTCCTTTATGTGTACTGGACCTAAGTCTTATGCTGCTAGAATAAGAACTGCAGATGGGAAATATAAAATATAATTGTAAAAGGCCAAAGGTCTTACAATCAATAAAAGAACAAAAAGATTAACTATTAATTCCAAAAAAATATGAAATTAACGGACTGATCGTATGCCTCTGTGAAAAATAGTGTAGGTCCACGCTGAGTCAAATGTATGAGTTTGATATGCAAAACCTGGATGTTGACAGTGAAGTCAATGATGGAAATACAATTTGAATAATGCTGACGCCCGATGGTTATGTATACGATGAAACCTACCCAATGAAAGGCTGCTCGATAAGCACGAAATCAAAGACCCTATGCTAAATTACAGCCAGGATAAGTACAGAGGGAGATTTTTTCTAGGGTCCGTACTACAACTTTTCAAACCCTGGGAAATATCCGGAGTTAGTTACTTGTTGCCAAGGTCTAAAACGGACAACACCACATCAAATAAGCAATCTTTATTAAGTATCACCTTTCGCACGGTTAAGTCATATGGTATATAAGTGGATACATTAAATTTCCATTTTAAAATATATAGTATAAATTATCTATCATATGTTAATAAACGAATATAAAATGATTTAATTATTTTTTTGATCCAGAAATATTCTGAATAAAAAAAATTTAAAAATAATAAAAGTAATAATTTTCTAAACTCATAAGCCAAAAATTCCTTTATTCCTGTTAATAAAGTAAAGTTGATAATATATTTCTGCCCACCGGAAGGAAAAAAGTCTTCACACCGCAACCCGCCCCACCGGCCCCCCTCCTTTCCCAAGAATTAACTCATCTACACCTGTAAAAAAAAAAAAAAATTATAATTTAATAAAGAATCCGCAACAGAAAGTTTCCATGAAACAACAACATGAATGTAAAAAAAGAAAAACAAAATGAAAATAGATGAACAAAAAAAAACAAAAAAAAAAAACAAAAAAAAAAAAAAAAAAAAAAGAAAGAGATAATGTAAAAAAAAAAAATGTGTTGAAGAGAAAAGATGTTTATGGATAGTCATGGTCGTGTACGTGAAAAAAACAAAATGAATAAAAAAGAAAAAAAAGAAAAAAAAAAAAAAAAAATGAGCAAGAATGAATGAAGAAGCGTGTTGTGTGTGATGTAATGTAGTGTGCAATTTATCCTTAGTTAAATATGTATAGAGATTATCTTGCAAAGCATGAATAGGTGACGTTTTGTGGTGTAAATGTTAAGTTAACTTAATGTTGTTAAACTATGAGAACTTTGCTAAATAGTAAGCAAGTTAATTCGTTTGCTACAAAAACGTTAGAGTATATGCGCTTGAATTAAGTATATAAAGAACTTATATTTTTAATATGTTTAACCCAAGATGATACTCGAAAATGGTGTCTTGAATCAATATAGATCAAATGATCATAAGGTTGGGAGGGGAGGGTGGAGCGAGGATAGCATTGATTTACTATTTACTGCTTTAAGACGGTAATGTAAAAAATGCAAATTTTTTAAGTTTAACTATTCAATAAAATTGTGATGATTAAATTTTTTATAAAAACAAAAATGTTTAAAGAAAAGAAAAACAAAAAATAAATAAAAGTTTATGTCTTATATATGTTATAATACAAAAAATAATGACCTTGAGATCAAGTAGATCAATTAGACAATAGATCAGTAGTTCAAAGAAGATCGGATGATCAATAGATTATGAACACCGAGTGGAAGGGGTGGGATGGTTGATACTTACTGATTTACTGCTTTTAGGTATGTAAAAAAACATGAATTTTAGTAAAAAAATATGTTATATGAATCAATAGATCAATAAAGCAATCCCCAATAGATCAAACTAGATCCATGGACGAGAGCCGAGGAGAAGGATAGAAGAGTGAGGGTTGAGATTAATTTTAACTGAATTATGCTGCATATAGTGTATTGTTAAAAATAGCGGCAAAAGTTTTTTGAAGCGTTAATAACAGGTGAAAGAATAAATTTTTTTAGGATTTAAGTAAAACAAAAAGTTTTAAAGAAAATAAAATAAAAAAAATAAAAAATTAAAAAAAATAAATAAAAATTAAAAAATTAAAAAAATTAAAATAAAAAAAAATTAAACAAAGTATAAATGAAAATTAATTTATAAAAAAAATGAAGATGAAAAGAAAAAAAGAAATAAAAATTAAAAAGTTAAAAAATATTAAAAATAAAAAAATTAAAGCAAATAAAAATATAAATGCAAAATAAAAACTTATATAAAAAAAAATTTAACCAAAAAATTAAATAATAAATATAAAATAAAACATAAAAAAATTAAAAAGAAAGCTTAAATGCAAAATAAAACTTATATAAAAAAATAAAATTAAAAAAATAAATTTAAATAAAAAAATAAATAAAAATTTGAAAAATATATTTAAATTAAAAAAAAAAAAAAAAATTAAAAAATACAATAAAAAATATAAAATAAAAAATTATTAAAAACCAAAGTATAAAATAATGAAAAATAAAAGATTAGAAAAATAAAGTTAAGAAAAAAAAAAATTTAAATAAAAAAATAAAAGAATTAAAACTTATAAAAAGAAAATAAAGTTAGAAAAATAAATATTAAAATAAAAAAAAATTAATAATTTAAAAATGATAAAAATATAAAAAAAATAAAAATACAGCACAATAGTAAAAAAAAATAAAAGGAAAAATAAAAACATTATAAAAACAAATAAATATAGAAAAAATATAATTTAAAATAAAAAAAAAAATAAAAATAAACTATATAAAAAAAAATAAAAGTATATAAAAAAAAAATTAAATAAAAAAATAACAAAAAGAAAAATTTAAAAATTAAAAAAAAAAATTAAAAATAAAAAAAATAAAAAATATTAAAGCAAAAAAGTAATTAATTAAAATAAAACAAAAAAAAAATTGAAGTTAGAAAATAAATTTAAATAAAAAATAAAAATAAAAAAATTAAAAAAAAAATTAAAATAATAAAATTAAACAGTTAAAGTAAATAAAATAGTTAAGATAAAAAAGCAAAAAAAAATAGCCAACAAATATTGTACTGTATTCGAACTTAGAAAAAAATCTTATAATAAGTGACGTTGATAAAAAAGAAAACAGAATTGAAAATTAAAATGTCAGTCTTCAACATTTAGAAAACACGGGTTATCTTTGCAAGATGCAATGCAAAATTGACGATCAATGATACATTTTGAACAGAATCAGTTGATTGGTGAACAGTAATGAAAAATGTGATTATTAAAAACGACATGTTTACTAACTCGGCACCGCACCGGCTCCAGCACCGGTGCCTGTGCCAACTCCTTTGACTCTGACTCCTCTGACACTGAATCTTTCTCAGACTCATCCTTCCTCATTCTTCTTAATTCCTCCTTCTTTCTCTCTTACCTCTGTTTTGCATTTCAATGCATTTCGGTTTTTTTTTCAGGAGGGAACCCCTCCGAGGCGGTCCCTGGGAAATCCGCACCGGCCGAATCCGGCTCCGACTCCGTCTGCCGAATCCTTATTCTCCAAATACGATGTATTCTTTTGAATTTCTAGGGGCAGCGCTCCCCTACGGAAGAACGCAGAAAAGGACTAATCTCGTTTACGACGAGAATTACGTCATCCTATAGCTGCATTAATCCAACATTTTAAACTCGATACGATAAGCCTAACATGTTTCAGGGTGAATTTGACCTTGGGCTATGGGGCAGCATCAACTTAGGGGTGACCTACGGTCACCAAAACTCGCCTGTGATCAGTTTAACATACCAATAGAACAGATACAAAGTTTCATACGATATATCTCATACAGCTTCGAGAAATCCCGGTGTCACCTACGGATGGACTCTGCCTACTACAACGATTAATCGAAAGTTAATTATTGTAATTATTTTCTTTCCGATTATATTTTTCAATGTAATGAGTAAACCAGAGCAGGTAGAAAGACGATTTAAACATCGATATAGGGTAAAATAGAATCTATAAATCGAATCAGGAACCATCAAAAATCGATTAAATGATCATTTTAAACGCTATCTAAGGAACCCCAAAAACCAAAAGCTCCCTTTGGGGGCTACCTCCCCCTTTCATAGAGGATTTAACATCGAAAACGGCCATCCAGACCTTAAATTCGTCTCACCGACCTTAAAAACCCTGACCTTGACACGTCAAGCTTGAAAAACAAATGTTGCAAAAATGTTGAATATCAACAATTTAGCAACATGCATGCACACATTGCCGCAACATTTGCGCTGTCAGTTTCCCACCCTTACTACGTATATATAGATATATAATAATTATATAGTATATATACTATATATATCATATCTATATTATATAGTATAAGTATATATACTATAGTATATATATATATATATATATATATATAAATAGTAGTAATAGAATATATATATATACTGTATAGATATATAGTTATATAATATTATATATTATATATATATATCTATATATATATAATATATAGACTATAATATATATATTAATATATATATAATATATATACTATATATATATATATATATATGATAGTATATACTATATATTATATATATATATATATATAACTAATATACTAATATATTCCTATATTTAGTTTCATTTTCTATTTCCCAGTTTACTGGAACTAAATGATAATATTTACTGCGTTAAAAAAAAAACTTTTTCCACGACTTCTTATAAAAAAATTTTTTAAAAAGGGATTTTTTCGGGGGGACTATGGCTACCAGCATTATAAAATATATAAATATATATTATATATATAACTATATATTATATATAATAATATAGTATAATATATATTATAAATATTAGATATATATTATATATAACGTAATATAAGTAATTATACTATATATATATATATATATATCATATATATATTAATATAATAGCTAATATTTATATATATTTATGATAGTATATAGCAGATACTTACGGACCATTGAAATACTGCCGGTCTGTTCTCCGCTGTAAATCAGAATGTAGTTATTACGATAATTTCACATTGCTGCATCTGTCATAAAATAATTAATATTAATACCTCATTTAATGTATAAACAACTCCGGACAATTTGATTCGTAACAAAGTCATTTTACTTTTCACTTTTTTTTATATTTCATTTGAAAAGTTACCATGTTTTTTTTTTTATTATTTAAAAGTAAAAAAATAAATTTTTTTTCAAAAATTTTATTTTAAAATTTTTTTTTTTTTTTGAAAATATATAAAATAGATAGTTATATATATTTTGTTTCTAAATGAATTGGCAAACTCATATTCACTTATAATTCCAAGTATGGATGGATAAAGACTGATGACAATAATAAATATATATAATAATATATATAATAAATATATATAGAATATATATTATATATATAATATATATATATATATATAATATAATATATATATAATAATATAATATAGTATATATATATAGTTATATAATTATATATATATATAATATTAATAATATATATATATAATAATATATTATATATATAAAAATATATATATATTGTCCACGTGACGCTTACGCCGAGGTCGAGAATTTGAGCTTCATCACTAAAACACGATCGCTAAAAAACTGCATCAAATATTCTATCGCCTAAATGTATTGGAAAAGATTTATTTATCTATCTATATGCATATAATTTTAAAACATGCAAAAAAAACGTTCCAAATTCGTAAATCGATTGTTGAGTGGATGTGGAAGCAACATATTTTTTGAACTACCATCCTTGTCGCCATACGCGTCCGCCCACGAATTATGATTTCCATATATTCTTAATGAAAGTTAGTATTAATAAATTATTTTACTTGCTTTTTTATCTATAATCCTATTTAAAAATAAACAGCATGAAAAACGTTTAAAACGGTTTTCACTATAAATTTTGTCATTCATGAGTTTTTCGGGCTTGGTTTCCTCGGCGAAGGCGAAAGCGAGAAACTCTTGGCGATCTCACGTGACGTAGCACGTGCTCAAGCCGAGACAAGGTCTTGCTCGTTAGGAGCAAGCAAAGGCTTGTTTTTTATTCAATTTATTATTATTAATATTATTATTCATAATAATATTAATTTAGAACTCCATACAATAACTTTGATCAGCTATTGCGAATTCTATGCTAAAATTAATTATAAACTTAGCATTAGTTATTTATTTAAAATATTGGTAATTTTATTCGGTAATCTGGATACCGTCTAGTATATATATATATATATATATTATATATATATATATATAATATATATATATATATATATATATATATATATATATAATATATATATATATAATATATATATATAGTATATATATATATATAATATAATATATATATTATAAGGCCCAAAGTTATGTATGGGCTTTATTGCCTAATCACTTCGTGCTATAATATATATTAAAATATTATAAAAGTAGTACTTTATCTTTTCAATCTAGAGCTCTCACTTGTTCCAAACCTTGTTAATACTTTTCAGATGAATCGTTACGAAACTTAATAAGAGAAAGATCTTCAGAATAACATTCCCCTAGAGGCTAGGCAAACAGATTAAATCTATATTTCAGAGGAACCCGCAAGAAAGCAATCGGGCCCTCTTGACAATTGATTGCCGTGTCCGAAAATTTACTTTCTCTGACTCTTTGCATTTCTCCACGAATGTACTTTACAAGCCATATTTTCAAATAGCCGAAAGATCTGGCCTTAAGAACAAAGAAAGCTGCAGGTTCATCAAAGAATGGAACGTGCTTTGCGCGAAGAGCCGAAACGCCAAAAGCTAGTCCTAAGAAAGAGAGGACGAACGAAAAGCTGTCCTTAGAAGAGAAGAGATCAAAGCTAAAAAAGGAGAGGACGAACGTAAATATACTCCTTGAAAAGGAATTAGAAGCCGAACGTGTTAGGGTAGAAGAAAACGAACGTGTTAGAGCAGAAGCCGAGCGCATCAGAAGTCATGAACTGGATCGTATCAGACTTCAAGCGCAATTACAACCGATTTTAATAAACAACGGCGGCAACGGTCACCTCAACGCTTAAAGTACCTACATCATAGCCGCCATTTCAACGAGAGCTACTGACGAAGATTGGAATGCTTTATTCAAAAGATTTAGAGTATTATGCTACAGCCTCTAAATGGGATGCCGGCTTGTGGTCATTTTATTTAAGTACACTCCTTACTGGACGCGCCCTGTGCGTACTTTAGTTAACCTCCCTATCGAAAGATACGACATAACTCAAGCAACACACTAAACTAACGTCAATGATACTCCTACGGGGACGAGTACTCATAATTAAAACTTAGCGGACGCGAAATCCGCCAGGAAGATGAAACTCCTCTTCGGGAAAGTGGACTCTCTGACTTAGATTCATTAGCGTCTCGCACTGACAAATATTTCCAGGCGAGTGGAAGTAAATTGAGTCTCGAACAGAACGATGCCAATGCATCATTTCAGCCCCTTCTTAGCGACGAGGGCAAAAGAATCATAAGTCAATACGAGGGCCAACAGTTTTATTCTAAGACCTGCGGAGATTGCGGAGAGAGGAGTCATGACCATGAGACCTGTTCTTCATCCCGAGACGGAGATGGCAATCTCAAACAAAAAGATGGCAGAAACTACAATCACGAAAAAACGTGGAATTTAAGATGTCAGGACCTCAGTGAAATTAAAAGTGCTGCGACACAGTTCACCACCCATCCCCAGGATAAGGTTACTGCCTCCTGTTGGTTTAATTAACGAAGAAGTTGACGACGTACGTAATTTAATCCATGATGGCAAGTCACCGTAGAAGCGTAAATCACTCAGACCGGCAATGATCACGTCATGTCGACAAATCCGAAATGATGACAGCAAATGCCCACTGCACATCGGAAAAGTAAACGTTCAAACGCAGTCAACGTTAAGGAATTACTGGATGAAGCTGGATGGATTATTAAACGCAACCTTGTCGATGAAAGACAATTCACAGGTAACTTTAGGAAAGCGTTACTGAATTGACAGTAACCTAGAGGATTAGTCACTGAAGCACAGATTATATTATTGCTGTGAAACCCATATCTCATACAGAGACGAGGTTAGAGGGCATCTCTGCGTTGGATCGACGCAGCTGTACGAATTCATACACAGATGGGAAAC
>JABUQX010111431.1:0-20000 GCA_015478945.1 Trachelipus rathkii | reverse complement strand
TTGTATTTGTACCTAGCTGTTTAGTTATACCCATAAATACAATTGACAAAGGAGAACAATAGTTATCACTCTTCTTTTCACTTAATTGCATAATGGATATACTAATCACTTTTGAACGTAAATAATATTGTTCTTATTAATATTGAATTTTAATAGCTTAATATTAATATTTGTATTTAACAAAGATTAATTCACTTGTAATCTGGAATTATTTATCTGGGAGAAAAATGCAGGTTTATTAGATCCAAAAGAATACCTTGAGACATATTTACGACCGTAGAAGACTCGGGCATATGAATAATTACAACATCAACAATTTAACATAGAACATACATTGAGCGTTAAATAAAAATGAATAAACTAACTAAAGTTTTAAAAATTTCACATAATTAGAAAATCTAACAAAGAATAGATAGGGTATGAGACTATTAGACGTTAAAGAGCGTCTCAATTAATAACCTCCACATAATTTTTGAACTAAGATAATAATAATATTCAAATGGATTGTCCTCCAACTAAAGATATAAAACTACCACATACACCCACACAACAAATGTGGATGCAGAATTATAAATAATAACTAAATAATAATGAATAATAAGAATAATAGATACATAATAAAGAAATAATAATAAGTAAGAATTTAAAGAATAATAAATCTTGAATAAAGATTCATTAAATAAATAAAATAATAGTATTAATTAAACTTAATAATAATAGATTACGAATTATGGACGATCAATAATTATAAATCGATAGATATATCCAATAAATACAATAACAATATTCTATCCTTCCAGAAAATTATTACATTAGTCATGATAAAGGCATAACAACCTAAATATAAAAAAATTCTATCAATAAACCTCACTACCTAATCTTTCAACTTACTATACTGTGATAACATTCCGTATATACACAGAGTTCAGACGAGTCCACAGCCTTACACAATAGACTTCAACATAATAAATCTACTGTGGAGTAGACGCACGCACACAGGGGAGAAAGAAATTCCGCACCATCGTATTGTTCCTGCGTGTCGTAGAAGTCGATCGAATAAGGGTAGTTGGTCAACTACATCCGAGCAGTATAGGTGCCCACTACCAACTATCTCTTTGCTTCCTGGGAATGCTGATGCACGCCTCGGAGCATCAGCTCCATTCGACACAGAATCCAGCCGTAAACACACACACACGATACACCTTACTAAATGTATCAGCGAAATCTTATCGAGCAAAATCTTACACTACGACAATCCGACACACTATCATACGAGGTGACCAGACCTCACGAGTGCTTAGAGAAGAATATGTTCAGAAGAGTAGAGGTATAAATTAATTATTCAATCTGTTTGAGAGATTGAGATAAGTTATTATTATAGGAAGATGATGTGTATTATATATTATTATTGGAATTGTACTTAATTTATTATTTTAATTATTAATTATTGAATAATAGTGATTATTATTCAACTCTAAAAATTATTATTTTTATTTATTATTTATTATTGCCTTTAGCGCCAAATCTGAGATGAGATGAGAGTATTACCACCGCATCGAATAATACTGCGAGATAAGAACACAGTGAAAAAGAGATGGAAAACATAGAAATACATAATATTATGTGATGTGGGTGATGAGCGTTGATGAGAATTTTGTTGAAATGTGCTGGTGTGGGAAAAGATGGAATAAGAAAGAAAAAGAGGTACTTTGTTGTATTGTTCAGATTGATTTTTTTATATACTATTACCAAACTGAACTGGTAGGGCCTGTTAGCAGTTACAAGAAGCTCATGGATGAGAAACTTATACCTAATATACTAGTAGATGTGGATGATTGAGGTCGGTATAAATTTTGAGATTGTTCGAAAAAAGAATAATTTATTTTTATATTAATATCATTAATTTGGACATATAGTGTCTCGGAAGAACGTAATGCGGTATAGAATTTGTGTGTTTGTTACGGGGAGCTCGCCGTAGGGTTGGTGTCACCCAATGTGCGGGGTGAGAGCGAAAGTCCCGCTCTGACCGTCAGTCCCACGCGGTAAGCGGGATTTTCCGTATGAGAGAATAACTCCGCATCGTACTATTGCTCGCACGGTGTTTACTCCTGGATACGTGTGGGTATGACTAGTTTTTAAAGGTTGAAAAAAAAAAATCTTTTTTTTTTCATACGCAATTTCATACGGCGTCGATTTCTATAATATCGCTATATAGGTATATTTTCGAGGTAGCTTGGTCGGAGTGTGTTGGAGAGATATTATCGAATGAAGTATAAGAAATAAAAAAAATTATAAAGATATAAGTTATATTTTTTTCATTTTCCATACACAATATTCCATATATATAACGCTGATTCGAGTATATGGACTGTGCGTAGTATTTTTCCTTGTACCTATACTTAATTATTTCGAGATATCAGTGGCGTGGTGTAGAGGTGTTTAAGTTTGTCAGCGATGTGAAGATATAATATAATGTAAGTTAAATGGAAGGTAATTATTATTAAGGTGAGTATTTGAATTATTTCTTTAGTGTAAATGAGTAGATATAGTTAGTATTAATGGTTGTAGGTTAATGTAAATTTGATTTAATACAATTAATGATTTAGTAATCTTTATATATTATATATTAATTATATAACATACAAAATATATTATTATATATTTATTATTATTCAATAATTCTCTTTATTATTTAATTTATTAATTATTCTTTCACTACCTCCTTGGTTATTGAGTTTGTATATATAAATGAATATATTGGTAAAGTTTCACTGTTAATGTATTATAGAAATTAACTTTACTTTTAGTTTCCAATTCCTTAAATTATTATCTATTATTAATTTATTTATTTATTATGTAATTAATTTATATTCCATCTATATTATTTATTTGATAATCATTCTTGAATTATTAATTATTTATTATTATTATTTATGATTATTATTTATTTGTAACATTTTTTATTATAGTACACATATCGACCTTTCCAGCATGAACTAGCAATGTGGTGTTGGTGGGGTGTAGCATACTAAAAATAAATCAAGCACAATATTTAAGTAAAAGAATCGAATTAACTGGTTCCAGAAACGAGGGTATATGTCAGACACCCTTGCGACCTAAAGGAAGGATAATTATCTTAACTGTACTTCTTACTGTGTAATCGACGCTATGTGTAGAGATTTGCGCCCATGGTATCACAACTACCAATTTACAATTTAACATATTCCGAGATTGTCACGCTAAGTCTTTCTCTAATTTTTTGTTTGTGTAGTTTCTATTAGATCCTATGTAGTCCAAACTTACCAAAAACGATAAATATCGAATTGGGGTTAAAAGACATCGATAAATCGATTCACCTACGAGTCCTGAAAATGGAAAAATTACTTTAAAATGTAATAAAAATTTCTGCATTTTTAAAAATAATTGAATAACAAAAATCATTATTTTTATTTCTTTAAAGATTCTAAAAATTATTGCTAATTATTAAAATAAAATAGTCAATGTCTTTCTGTGGGTATCTTCTGAAAATTGGTTAGTGATCCATGTCTTGAAGAGAGTACGACTATGTTCAGATAGTGTATTCTTATATTTCGGAAAAAATTATTAACTTTTAGAAGCTTTTCACTTAACTTCTTTCCAATCTTCCTTTCTTCTGGCTTTTCTGTTTTTTTTCAGCTTCGCCACCTCACATGGGTTGTCACCTGAGAGTCCATCTAATCGAACGACGGATACCGAAATCCAATGATATTATTAAATTAATATAATTCCAAACCCAAATGGATCTAAACTTTTTAATAGTTAATTAATAATTATTTTTAATTATTAATTATTGTTTTAATAATTATATATATATTATTATTAATATTATTATTATTATATTATTTATTATTAAATGTATTTATATAATGAATATATCAATTTATCAGTTTATCATTAAATCATTATTATTTTAAATTTAATTATTAATTATTATTGATGTATTTATATTATTATGTAGTTATTATGTATTATTATTACTATATTAGTACATTAATTATTATAAGATGGAATATTATTATTATATAAGTTTATTTATTAGTTAGTTATTTAATATATTAACTATATTTGTCGCATTATTATTTAATTTATTGGAATAAACTAAGCCATTTGTATTCATTTGAGTGCCACTCCAACATAATTTACTTTTGTTTCTATTAATTAATTTCTGATTGTATTGTTAGAGACGTAATATTTAAGATTTTTGTATATCTTTATTCTCAAAAGCATTTTGTTTATTGTGAGCAATTCTTTCAAATAGAGATACCGATATCAAAGATTGTGCGAGAAGGAACATAGACGAGTATCACGTACACACTAGTAACAACACACACACGAGCAACAAAACACAATTCCACCACACAACTCACACTCAGATTTAGCTCCCACACACACATATTATAGATATACCACTAGTTAGTAGCTTAATTAAAAAGGCAGTGTTAGTAAGTATGTAGATAATATATAATTATTTTGAAATCGCTGACTATTTAAAGTAGTCTATAGAGTGTAGCTAATATAAATAGTTAAGTATATACTTTAGATCAAACGTATGAAATTATTTTAAATTTACAGAAGTTATACAAATATTAGAATAGCCTAAATTTTTTGTATCGTTATGCTTGTTTGTCAGCCACGTGGGATGGTATTGGACTCTTCTAAAACCAGCCGAAGAGTGGGAGAAAATACGGATGCACTAGGAGATCAAATTTATTGCTATGCTATGTAATTGCCGAATGTTACGCTTATAATGGACTATAGAACAGAAAACATCACGATCCACGAGTTAAAGGTCACTGAGAAAAATTACATAAATAGCCGGTCATGATAATAGTCACGTAGGTTGAGTGTACTAAGCAAATGATCACTGGTATATGAATAATAGCTATTTTACATTGTAAATGAAGTATTACTTCTTTAGAAAAGTAGTAATAATAGCTTGTATAGCTTTACCAACATTAATAGTAGAGTGAATATATAGTATAAAAATAGTTAATACGATTATATAATAAATCAATATACATTAATGACATGTGTATCACCTTAAAGGATAATAATAAAATTCAGAATTCAGAATTTCTTACGAAATCTTCAGAAAAATAGGATTGAAACATGTATAAGATATACCAAGGTGAATTAATAGGTAAGGAAAGAGGCTAAAGCTAATTATTGAATAGTCACTGTATGTTCAGATTTATGATTATGCTGTAAAGTAATAATATAAGGGTTTTATTTATTTAATATTGATTACGTACTTTCATTGTGTAATATATTTAGGTTAAGATTTCGATCCTAGAAATGATTAGAATAATTATTTATAGAGGTGAGGAGGAGTCAATATTGTACTTTTTGGCTTTTAGATATTTATTCAGGTAAGTTGTACTTGAAACGCACGAGTCTTCTTGTCTTAGAGCAGAGGTAATCATACGGTTGGAACATGGCGAGAGGTTTTCGGTTCTCCATTTTTGAACCTAAAAGTTTCGCTTGCGGGACTAAGGAAATAAGAGATATATCCCACCAATGGTACTGTAGGATGCGCATTTTTTTTACCGACTCACACATTTTACAATATTAGATGTCCGTATTAACGCAAAATTTGATTAGGTAAGAAATATATGGTGGTATCTTTGTAATTGCTCACAGGTGGTGACGCAGATGAAAGCCTATGCTCTCCGGACGACTCAGAAAGAGACGTTAATGTCTCTACCTTGCTCTTCACCGGAGGGAATTGATAATAACTCACGTCTCTTAGGCCTGAGGTACTAGCACACATATCCATATGAGGAGGTTATGCGAGTGAGACACACCGACGCTCAATATATATGCTAAATGCAGTTGAGTTATTATGATGACTGGTTTTTAATCGAAACAGGAACTAGATCTCGGATAAAGATTTTTTTGATGCCAGGCAATGAGACTAATTTCAAAGAATCCGAGTATAGTTTTAGATGATAAACTTATTTGCTACTTTCGATTAATATATATTGCTTGCACTGCATAACACTAAGCTGTGATGGAGTGGAAATTTAGTCTTCAGGCTATGAAGATAATAAGAGTTAGCAGAGACTATGAGTAGAAGGAATTTTCGAGGTAGTTATTTTCCCCTTACTATTGAGGGTTTAATCTTAGAGGTGTATATGTTTATTTATATATTATTCCAGCAAATTATAAAGTTTTACATAAGATGAAGGGTTAGGCCAATGTATAATGGTTTTAAATATATGTGGAATATAAATAGGATACAAGTAGAAATTGAGAATAAGGAATTATATAATTTTACCTGTTAGTAAGTGAACCCATGGTAAATATTCTACTTATGGATCTAGAGTCTATTATAATTATATAATATATTAATATCCACTAATATATATATAGATTGAAAATAATTTAATCTCTGATTTCACTTAGATAATAAATAAAAGAGAACATGAATAAAGGTAGATTACATTAATTTTTTTTGGCGAGCAATAGGAATGGCACGGAGTACGTTAGTACTCAGATATGTAGAACGGATAAATGATGTCAATGTGCTCATTGTTGCCTGTTTCTCTGGAATTCCTGAACCCAATTGTTTAGGCGGCAAAATCATACTATCTACACCGTTCATCATCTTTTTAATACTATCAACGCATGGTTGTGTAACAGTATTTTGGCGCTTGCCGAGACAGTCATCGTCATATTGCTATAAGAGAATAAGAATTACACGAAGCATCTTTCAACTGTGAATGTCGATCATTACCTGTGGCTACGCATCTCACCGTTTGTTTCACACACACACGTGACTCTGTGGTGTTAAACTCTAAAATTTGAGAGTGTCTGCTCTTATTTACAATATAAGATTTCATCTATATTACACACATACTCTCTTGAGACACAGTAGATAGATAAATCGATTATATTATTATGTTATGCATGAGCAGTAATGAATCTACTTAAGCAGTCCTATCGTCGACTTTTTATACGAGAGTGTTAAGTAGCGACCAAAAACTACACTCCTGATTATATGCATGGATCTATTTCCGCTGTGCCTTAATGTTGTACTGGGAATCATTAATACAGCCTGGAATTAATATAGATGAGCAATATAAATACAGTAATTAATTGATAGTGGAAAACTGAGCCTTTGATGTAAAAGCTGAGATATATGTTGAGGTATGTCCTTGGTAAATAGAGCTTCGATACAAACACAGCTCAATTGTACAGTTATTTAGATCACTATCCTAGAGGGATTATGTTTGAAAAAATATATAACAATTTCGATAAGGGCTCACTTACTTTTACGGTACGAAACATAAGTGTCAGCATAGTATATACATACGTATGTTATATTGAGGTGTACTGCGTGAGCACAAGATGTACATGCTGTTTATATCCTAAATATATCGATTCTTTTTGTATTAATAAGACAAAGATACACATGATTCTTGTAGACAATGAGTTTTCTCAAAAATTTGGGAGGACATAGGTATAATTAAGCATGACTCTGTATAGCTGTAGTCAACGATGAGCTAAGCAGAAACCAAAGACCATATATTTGTCTATCATCTCTTGACCATTTTGGTTATTTGGCAGATGTGGAGGAATAAAGTTAAATGTTATAGCTTTCATATTGAGTCTCTGATCTTTGCCAATATATGATAAACAACCAACGAACATCAAGTTTACAGGCACTCCTCACAAATATCATCCAGATACCTCTATTCCAAAAAGACTTGACACACCCACAGACTATCTGTGGATAACTGTCAAGACATGGACGAGTAACTTTTTGAGTGAGATACGAGTTGGTATGTGTGAAACTCGCAATAGCATAACTAGGCATACATGCCGTGTAGTAGAGTATCATGTAGTTAAGAGGGTGTGAGTCAGGTTAGGTAGGATTTGAGTAGAAGGTTGTGAGTGATTATATCAGATTATGTGTGTGAATATGGTGTAGTTAGTGGGAGTTATAGTAGTTCGGAGATATAAAGGTAACTATTACTATTTGAAATACATAATCTTTGTATGTCACCATAGGTTAGTACAGTTGATGGCATTCAGAAAATATAACCAATCATATCCACGATCACAAGTTCATGAGAGGAGATGTATGCGCAAAAACTGAGAAACGCATTCTCAATATATAAATGATACATTATTATCTTATTAGACTGTTTTTCATTGTACACAGTTAGGATAGTTACCTAGTCTTGATAACTCATATTAGCGAAAGGTAATTTGAGCAGCTTAAAATATGTTTTTTTTATCTATTACTAGAGGTAATAGTGTGATGGAATAGATGATGGTCTTTATTAATATGGTCCTAAATAAGTTATGTAGGTGACTCCAAGATGCATAATATATTTACAATTAGTTGTAGATCTAAGTGATAGTAGTGAGACTATCTATTCTGGCCTAATATGTATATCATATAAAATAGTACTGTATGACGATAGTGTAAAGAACTATGTAGTTAAATAGTACATTTACGTTACATCAACTATGAATGGTGTCTATGGGTTTTGAGGATCACTCTCGTTTTTGATGTGGTAGTAGGGATACTCATAATAAATGTACTGATGCCTTTACAAAGTAAGAGGTTCATACTCAAAGGTATTTGTGATTCATTTAGTAGACTCATCGTCTTTCGTATGGCTATTTAATTATGTATGAATCATATAAAAAATAGGTTAATAATATTACTAATATATATTGAAGTTTATACTTTGCGTGGTCAGATATTGTGAGAGTTGATTTTATTTGAAGTCATAGCGATAAAGATAAACTTCTCGTGATGACTCAGATATTCAGTGAGTAGATGGCAGGTAAGAATTGGTTGTTATAAAGAATTATAAGAATATGAGAGATAATGTGATAGAATTGAAGTTAGGTAATGGACAAAAGATAAAATACCTATATTATTTATATTATATATAAATAATAATATATATTGAACGATATATATTATTAGGTAATTATATTAGTAGTTGAGACGAATAAATCATTGAGTAAAAGAAGAGTATTTTATTGTATAAGAGATGATATTTGAGTATTAGTAGAGTAATCTTGGTATTAAAGTGAGTTAATTAGTGATAAAGGCTAAATGAGATGAGTTGTATATAGCAAATAAAAGAAAATATTATACGTAGAGTATTTAAAGATAGTATCTAAGGTTATTAGGTATAATTTAGATGAGTAAAGGAAAGTTCAACGCACCACAAGAGTACATCAGACTACACCGGTAAGCTTATTTGAATTCAAATCAAAAATCTATAGTCCTAGAAGGATGTTAATAAACAAGGCATTTGAAAACGATAATGCTCTCAGCAAGTTCATATAGCTGAAGGACTAAAAAGAGGTTAACACTAGCAAGAGTTATATAAAAACTTCAGGCGTCCTAAGATCAAAAGGCAATATATGCACATATTTGGAGGCCGTATAGTAGATTGGATGGAGTAAAACGTGAGCAATTCGAGATATTGATTCCAACTGTCAATATCAATCCTTTTTAGTAGTTTAGAGATTGTATTTGGAGATGCAGTCGAATGCGTTACTTGTTTCGAGAGAATTAGGAGAGTTAAAGTATTAAAGGGCGTGTTCTTTTAAAGTGTATAATAATTGTCAAACAAATATTAAAATTACGCTTGGTGAATGTAACGGGCTAAGTCCAAAATTATTGTATCAAACGTGTTAGTTAGTTATTAATTATCTATTTATTATTTTTTTCACTTTAAATTAATTATTTATATCTTTTTGAAATTTGTGTATTTATTATTGTGATTTACTATCTTTATTATTATTTTATTTATTATTATTATTATTATTTTATTATTACTTATTATTAATTATTATTTTAGTTATTTTCAGAGGCTTGATTGTATTATTATTAGAGTATTACTATATAGACTATTATTTGCAGAAGTCATTGTTTTAATATACCCATTATGTAATTGTGTATATTCATGTATATTATTATTATTATTATATTATTATTATTATTATTATTATCTTTGTTGTTATTTTTTGTTATTTTTTGTATAATTATATTGTTATTTTTTGTTATTTATTGAATATCTTCTATTATTTGGTATTTTTGTAATTGTTCATTTTTTTTCTTGTTTGTTTGTTTCTTTCGTTATTTTTTGTTATTTTTTTGTTAATTTTGTGTTAGTTTTATTATTATTAGTTTATGTATATGTATCTTTTTGTATTTCTTTTTGTTTCTTTTTCTGGGTTTTTTTTTTTGGTTCTTTTTGGTGTTGTAAGAATAAAAACGCTAAAACTCCTGAATTATTTCTAATAACTTAGACCATTTATTTTATTATGTGTATTGAAGTTGTGGTGGTGGTGTGAAAGTTATTACTACCTGTTTTCTAATCCGGATTATCGTTTGAGATTCAATAATATTATGTTTATTTTTTTATATGAATTTTTTGTTACTGACTTTTTAGGTTTTATTGAATTTTTGTTATTGGTTTTTTTGTGTATCCCATATTTTTGTGTATTTTGTAAGTAATACTCTTGATAGGGTGTTAATGTGGATGAGTGTATTTTTGTTCGAGTTTATCCGGTGGTTATTTGGCTTTATTATTATTATTATTAATTATTGATTATTTTGTTAGTTGAGTTATTATTATTTATCTATGTAATTATTATTATATCATATATTAATTGATTAGAGTGTGAGTATTCACGCGTGAATTATTTATATCATTAATTGTGGTTATTCATTCATTGAGTTCATTAAGCTTTATACTGATTTTGATTAGTAGTAAGTTCTCTATTATGTATTTAGATTAGATTCATTATTAACTATTATGAATGTATTATTTAACTATTATATAACTTAAATCTCACATTCTATTATTGAGTTTTTTAAATAATTCTATTAATTCCTAATTCTGTTATTTAAATTCCCGGGAGATATATATATTATATTTAAAGCTATTTACCTTTAGGAATCTACGTTTCGCCATTATTTTGATATATTAATATATCTCCATTTGGGATGATTAGTTATTACATTCCCAGTTATTATGAGAGATTAAGTTGGGATGATATAATCTCTATTCTGGTAAGCTTATTTTCGTCTTGTTATGGTGAATTATGAGTTTATTTCACTTATTTCTAAAATTATATTAAGTAATTTGATTACACTCGCTCTCGCCATCGCACTCTACAGTTAATGGTCAAATAATAATTATATCTCTTGAGCTATGAGTTTAAGTTTAAAATGACAGTTTTGTACTATTATTTATTTTTATAATTAGATTGAAAATATCTATCATTTATTTCCAAAGTTATAATATCCTTATTTAAATTGTAATTTACTTAAATTATGAGGTATTGCTATTCATTTCAACATAAAGTTATATTACTATATCATATACTTTATTTATAATATTAGTATGTCTAGCCTTATTATTATTATTTATAATCATATTAGTTTATTATTATTAAATGTTATATTGTTGAATCATAATTTATTTATTATGTAATTAATTTATTTAAGCATAGTTATATGAGTATATATATATTGTGCATCTTAAAATAAAGAGGATAAGTTTTGTGAGTTATTACTGTGTTAGCTGGTGATAATGAGTTCTTGGGATGCATTATTTAAAGTTTACCTTACTCTATCAATCTACTGTGTAAGGTTATTCATCTAAATGGTTTTATTTATTGATTAGTATATCTATTACTTAAATCTATTGATCGATTTATTATCCGTATATTATGTTGATTAATTTAAGGGTTAATTATTCACTCGTTATTTATTATTGAGGTTTCACTTCACTTATATTTAATTTGATTAATATATTTATATTATTATGTAACGCACTTTGCATGTAGCATTATTTTATTACTCTCATAATAATGAGAAGTTAGGATTGTTGTATTAAATATTATTTTATCTTATATTTATCTAGTCTCTATTAAATAATTTGAATTATTATTTAATTATATGAGTTTACTTATTATTTCTATTTACCTCTTTCAGTGATTATTATTTTAAAATTATTATATTTATATCCTGTACAGAGGTACATAGGGGGTAGGCTTGGCATTTATTTATTATTATTTATTATCTTAATTTATTATTATATTTTTATATTTATTTATTAGTTATTACTATATTATTATTTATTATTTAAATTCATTTTAATTGTAGATTCACGACATTTGTTTTTATATAATGATTATTATTGACACTGTGTGTACTCAATTTATAGTGTATTCATTTTGTAATATTGTCCTTACCGAGGAGGCTCATTTTCCTAACAAATAATTTTATATACCAAATAGAATGACTCTATTACGATGCCTAACCTAGTCTAGAGTTTTACTGATAATACTTATCCATGTTTGTTCCTGTAATGACACAAAATAAGGAGAATGAAAAAGGTTACATTCCTCAGTGACTCTATTCAAACTAAGTGTCTAAAAAGCAAAAGAAGTCTTTCTCGCTCACGAGAAATCGAGATCGAAATATTTTGATACTAACTCTGAAAACTCGAGCTCCTGGCGGATGACTTATTTTATATGAGGATAGATCTAAAACAATTACATCTCATGTACAGGCTTGTATTATATCGATTAGACTCCTAATTAAATAATATAGTGAGTAATAGGGTTGGCCAACCTCTCGGGACTCACATATCATCCATAAATTGTTGACTTTTTATTTGCATCTTTTCAAAAACTCGCGAGTGAAAGCTAATGCTTTGTCTACATACTTAGATTATTAGTCGCATGTGATTCTCTGTCATAGAATACGCGTGGTACGTTTTGTAAACAGGTATTGACGTATCTGCGAAGTAGTCAGTAAAAATACCATACTTTACTCTATCGTGGAATATATAATATGAGAATTGCTTAATTAGACACTGAGGCGACAAGTTGTTAACTCTGGTCCAATGCTACCTAAACTATATTAACAAAAATTACACGCAAATGAAACACAATAACCCACTATCTGACTCCAATATATATGGTCAAATAATCTGTTAAAAAGTGTCCGAGCAATCGGGACTAATTCCCGTTTGTATGTACTAGCACCGGTGAATCTTTTCTTTTCCTTTGCATTCGCCTCATCTCCCATAACGTACACCTACACTATCCCTCATTTGTAGAGCAACGTTGACTACTCGACATAATTCGAGAATCGTTCTATCTGTCCCCAACGGCAAATATTCTAATTTGCATACGTGTATAATTAATTAGTAAGTTATAGACGATAATATCTATAGAAGAACACTTGTAAAATAACTTGTAGTTTTTTTCCTTACCCATTAAATAAATATACTTAACAGACTTTTCAACATTTCTATCAATTTATGCTTATTTATTTATAATTAAACTATGAAAAAGATTTTGAAAATAATAACAAAATAATATAAAACCTCTGGTCTCAATGGTCTCATTCCGACACGTAGATTAAATAGACATTTCCACATCAAACACAAAACTCACCACAATCTCCAGAAAAATAGAAGGCGTGCAAATAAAATGATATAAATTGAGACTGACACTAAAATAGCACCATTACTAAAAACCACTATTCTTCCTCGAGCTCTTTAACCGCAAAAAACACAAAACCCATACACCTAAAAAAGTGCAGTACACGAAACATTAGCGGACCATAGCACACATATATACCGATATAGCAAATGGTTACCACAGCAATAACTACCTCTAACGCTCACTTTAAAAACTATAAAGACAATCCAAAGCTAGTTTCTTTGCTGACATAAAGTATTTCACCTTAACAGACACTCAAATCCCAAAACTTACGTCCTTCCCTCGAATGTAGAAATCATTGAACGATTTTTATAGAATCACAAGGATACGACACACATAAACAAAAAGTACCAACGAAATTAGAGCCTAATTACACCAAAGAGATACGGGTTGTAGTAGAAAATAGTATCACGGGAATAAAGTCAACGCTATATAAGATACTTAATCTGTACATCAATGGTAGGACACATACATCACTTTTTCATCTTTACGTCAGAGTAAACGGTCGGACAAGCTTTGTTTTAGGCAGCCGGCGAGAGATATCCAAGTAGTAACGATGAGAGGTCTGCAGTTCGTTTCGCATGGCGACGACTTAAGCATTATTATAAAAGACCACAACGAACTGGGCCGGACTTTGCATATCCGATAATAAGTGAAATACTTCAACCTCGTTGAGGAGTGTCGGATGGGTAAGACCTCGGGTACTTTATAATGCGTTCCCAACCCATCATAGATACACACTAGCACGCTCCAGTTAGACTCACTACCTTTTGAAGACCAGACTTTGAGCATAACAAGAATAGGTCTATGAAACGCATAGTTATTCAGGGCGTCGCTTCTGGCCTCCTCAAATAAGAAGTACGAAATACTAAGAGATACTCTCAATGATCTATACATCTACAGTCCAACTAGTCCACGCAATGACTTAAAAATTTATGTCATAAATGAGGTTTTATCATATTCGTGAATTTCACTCAACTAAGATAACAATCAGTTGTAAACCACACCCCTTCCCTCACTTTATATATATACCGAAGAAAGCGTCTGTACGCGATTTTCCAATATCCTTTAAATACAATATGTTATGATCAAAAGATCTTTGAAATAATTAGTCTATGCGTATATCATAATGTACATAATATACTATTATTTAAATTTAGCATATTGTAAAGTATACTGTTAGGACTTCCCCATACAATCGACCCCTTATTCCTAGGATAACTTCAAGAATCTAGTATCTTTTGGCTTCAACCAAAATATTAAATCGCAACTACAAGATAGGATGCTCATGTGAATATTTCCCTTAACTGAAGAAAAAACTATACAAGTACTAAATGAATAAACAAAACCATTGATTGTACTATTTTCACTTGTTTAGATTTCTCAGGAAAGCATTTTCGAATGTAGTAGTTTATCTGCACTATAAAATTCATCTATCCCTAATTTAAAAAACAAAATTATATGAGAGTACATCTGATTAATTCTTCATAACAATGGGTTCCTTACACACATGAAGTTTTCACATCATTAACTTGTAATTAATATAATGAACACGTACACACCATATTCGGAAAATCATAATGCACTTTTAAGGAGATCACATTTCAATATCACTCCCACTTGCCATAAATTATTATCCAAAGGTGTTCCTGCAGGGCTCCATTAACTTGGCCAACTATTCCTATTAATGAATAATAAAAATATACAACATAGACTTTCTCAAATTAAGAATTCGCACAATTTCAATATACATCAAATTACATCAATAATTTATGAAACTGAAATATTCAGATCCGGGCAGACAAAAACACTGCCCTTAAGACCATCACTTGATCAAGGATAGTTGAAGAGGTCACCCACCTAGATAGCTCTTAATTAGAACATTGGGTAATTGAGCGCCAAACAGACTCTCCCTATAATCCTGACTAACAAAAATCAAATTACCATTTCCAATAGTCCTATATAGACATAATCTAAAATGTAACGGAAGCCAAGCCTATTCACTAAATGTAGTTAAGAATAAGACAAAAAGTACTAGTATTAATTTATGGGAGAGTTTACCAATGAGCTATTGTCTGCCATAGGGTTCATTAGGTAGTGTATTCATATAGCGCACCTGGGATATCGTAGGGGTCGTATTCAAAAGAAAACACTATATCACCACCTGAGGATGACCCCCTATTAGCAATTATGGTCTAACTAAATGCTAACGAAGAAATAAGTTCCTGTAGACAAGATAAGGTAACTTTATATTTTGGAAAGCCATATTCATTACACGCCACTATTCCTCTCTACATACAAACCTTTACTATAGTGCCTTCTTGGTGTATATTTCCTAACAATCTACTCGGCATGTCTTTTCCGCCTATGGGGTGAAGGGCGCCTTAAGTTCGCCAACCTAAACTAGCTTACATACCTCATATCTAGAATCGTCAGATTCTATGCAGGAAAAACATAAAATAATTCCGTTAATGTTATCAATACTTATAGGTGCCCGGAATCTACCGCGTAACTACCATAAAGTGTACTGCCATCTCTTCGACCTTTCTTGCAATGTTTGCCACATTAAAACTATCCGATATTTTTTTTGCTAAGTTCAGTAGTCTATATCTTTTAAATTCAACAAGGCTACAAATGATCTATTGGCAAACATAATTGTACAGAAAACCCAAAAATCGCTAAAGAACAAAACACTCAATTTGGCTCCGTGGTTGATTACACAAATGTCTTGAGTCTCCTTAGCACTAACACGCTGGAAATTCGACAACTTATCAACGAAATTCTCGGAGGGCCTAATCTCATATAAGGGCACTGAGAATTGTGGAATACATCTCCCCAAAATGTTCAGGAATCACTCACGCATTTTGGTTCGTTTCCGTAGAATGAGGCATTCCTATGGAACACATATTCATTATTATCTAAAATATTAAAACCTTTACGCAGGGCAATTTCCCACCCACGTTAAGTCCATTCTACAACAGTTGGTAGCGATTCCTATCCTAGTGCTAAGTTCATTATATCTGAAACTTTTAATTTGAGTTTACTTCTTTCTTAGTGTAAAGATCTAGGATCTGTGTTTTCTCTTAAATTTAAACAAAGTCAACCTGACTAAGCTTATGGGCAATGAGCCCCGGGAGTGTTAGATTAAGACTATTGAAACAGAAATATTTTAATTAATGATTTATTTATTTATTTATTTGGCGTATATTATTAATTATGTATTATTATTATTATTATTATTATTTCCTATAATTATTTATTATTATATTATTAAGTTATTTAAATTATTAATTATATAGTAATTATTTATTATTATTATTATTATTATATTATTCCCGTAAGTTATTATTATTATTATCTATTTTTTATTTAGTTAATTGATTTTTACTTATATTATTATTAATTACATTAATTATTTATTATTATTTATATTTTATTATTATTATTTATTATTTATTCTATAATTATCTTTAGGTTTTATATATATTTATGGATTAATATTTTCATATTTTATTTATTATCATCTATTTATTGGTTTATTGTTTTATTGTATTTTTAATATATTTATTATTAAATTAGAATTTTATGATTTGATTAGCGTAACAATGCTTCATATGATAATGATTCTCATGAACGCTCTTTTATTGAGTGTTATAATAGGGTACGTAACGGTTTTCCATAACATTTGAAATGTTAATGTAAATATAGTTTGTTTATTATATCCTAGTTATGAATTGGTTAATAATAGTAATTGACTTTTCTTTAATTAAATAATATAATTATTATTATTATTTATTCATTAAATCATTATTATATATTTACATTCATTATTATCCTATCTATCTCATATATTTACTCATTGATATGACTCTCAGGAAGAGTCATTATAATTACACCTTATTTTTTTATTACGTATACTCGTCTATTAACCATTTATGAACTATATATTACTTAATTCTTCATCTAAATATATCAATGTAAGTTCCTGTAATTTATTATATATCATATGAAAAAAGACATTATTTATTTAAATATTATTTAATTATTGGGATAGTAATGTTTTTTTAAATACAAATTTTAAATTTTAATAAAATTTGAAAGAATTATATTATTTTGAACATTTATTAAGTATTTATAATACTTTCCCTCAGATTTTTAAATATATTAATTTTAGTTTATTAAAGTTCATTTATAATTTCTACTCTCTGTATACATTAAAAAGTTATTATTATATAAATACTAATTCAGTATATCATTAAGTAGGATGGTAATGTTACTGGATTATCAGGATAACCTGTATGATATATAATACGAATTTATGAAATAAATATAGCTTACTATACATATGAACAATAACTACTAAATATAATAACTGTAATATAGAGTGCATTTAGAGTTTTCAAGTTAGATCATATTTCGCTTACACTCGACCATTCACTAGTTATTATAGTATAATACAATAAGGTATATACAACTATTTTGGCTTTAGTTATCTCAGCAATATTTAACATTTGAACTTGGCAATATTGTCTCGAATTTTTATTAACTTATTATTGCTTTTTATTATATTATTTTATTATTATTCTTATTATTATTATTATTATTATATTTTATTATTATTTTATTATTCTTATTATTTAATTATTATTATTATTAATATAAGCTTGATCATTATAAATAATGAAACAGGAACACTAAATTAAATTAATATTATTATTATTATTAAACATTATTTAATTTTTATTATTTATTATAATTATTAATTTATTATTGTTATATCTATTAATTATTTTACTCTCAGATAATTAAATATATCATTACTTGATATTATTATGTTACAAATAGAAAGTAATAGTACCTTAATATAAATATAATTCATCCTTTTTATTCGTGTATGTATATTATCTACTAAAAATTTATTATTCTTGCTATTATTACTTTCTACTAATCAGAATCTCTATATTTATATAATCATTTTATTGAGGGTCAATTATATTATTGAGTATTCAAATATATTTTATTTTGAGTTGGAAGGATTATTACCTTATATATAATGCTTCGTATCATATCTATCTATTTATTTATTATTATCTCATTGACTTATTAGTTTACTTTATTATTAAAATTAAGTATGTATGGTTGGTGAGCGGTAAGGGCCTATAAGAAATATTTGGTCTGTATCGATTTGGAACAGAGGAACGTGGAGTTTCTGCTCTAATCTGACACTATGAGCAAGAGTTATATTAAGATGATATAGTTTGCCTGAGATAGGACATGGCATCTTCTATTTAAGAGCGCTACCATAAACTTGGTTTTACTCATAGCTCGAGCTACGCTCGTGCCGAATATTCGCTCCTTGTATAGATCCATGATTTTGCGGCATGCTGGACGAACACGAGAACTCTTTGTATATTTATGTTGGATGTTCGAGAGGATTCTGGTATCTCTCAGTTATAGGGTGTCCTTGCACAACAATCTATAGCACACTGAACGTGCATTATTATTTAACCTCAGTGACTCAATGATGATATTAATCATATAGAATTCTTATGACAAACCTTGAATATCAGTATCTATGAAGGCAGTTTATGTATGCAATGATGTTAGCTTTATGGGCCTTATAAACTTTATAATACCTAATTATATCTCTATCCAGAGCCAACTCATTGTTTGATCTAGCCTCTAAAAACACGACATCGTAGGTCTCAAAATTTTTGGAACCAACAACTGATCTTATATTATTTTTGTTTTTCGATCTTTTTTGATCAAAAACAAAAAACTATATTTTTAATTTGTAAGGGAAACTAAGGATTATTTTCTTCTTCATTATAGATTTCGAAAGACCTAAATTTTTTGGCTCAACATCATCTATTTCTCCTAATTTTTTCCTTAATTGGCACTCCATATAATCTTCTTTATAGCACTGCGACATTTTTCAGAAGAAAGGGTTGCGCCAATAACCGTAGTTTGAACCGTATCATCACATATAACACGTTTTTATACGTATTTACCACACTTTCCCCATCGTATATATATCTTTCTTCGTATACATTTAAAGTTGTAAGTAAGCACGAACACGCTTTATTGTTACACCAATAATGACGTTTGGGGGTGTAGGGTGCATGTTCTATATAGCCACACTGGTACGATAATTTTAATGACTTACCTTTAGGCAGTGCTAGGTAGAGGCCCTAATCTATTTTTGGAATTGTCTATCTCTGATCGGAAAAGTTATGAGTCCTCTAGCATTCCACCCTTGCCAGATACCAGCTCCACTGAGGTCACATGTACCATTTTTAGAGTCCTACGATGCGGGTAATTTTTATCGTGCCGTACCTCATTGACTCATGGTCTTGCACATAAGGAGTGTCACATTTTCGCAGCCCACTAGAGCCGGAAAATTTTTCATGAGCACAAAACCACAACTTTGGTTACATTCCATTGGAGTCCAATTTTGACCACGT
>JABUQX010111430.1:0-30000 GCA_015478945.1 Trachelipus rathkii | reverse complement strand
GTCGGAGCTGGAGCCGGTTCCTGATGAAGGAATCGCTACGGTGCTAAGCTAGTAAACTTAAACTTAATAACACTATATATATATATATATATATATATATATATATATATATATATATATATATATATATATAATATATAATATATATATATATATATATAATATACATCGAAAATACACAAATTTTAGAGTCAATATATATAATAAGTATATATATATAATAAATATATTATATATAGCCAAATGAAGAGTCTGGCAGAGATGAATTGCACCGACTCTGGAGCGGAGTAGATGGAGTGGAGAAGTAGAGTATAGTGTGGTAGAGGAGTCGAATTGTAATACAAAATACGAAACGGAACCGACGAATCGTGAATTTGGTTACCTTAAAAAGAAATAAATCAAATCTAGTAAATTTGTTTAAAGTTTTTTTTCTTTATTTCAAAAAAACTTGTAGTTTACATATAGAGGTTGTATCCTATTAAAACTCTCTTTTCTAGATAGTGTAAGGCTTTTACTTTGTTTTTTTTTAAATCTAGTAAAAAATAAATAATTGCCAAAAAAATTGAAAATATCTATGTAACCCTTATTTACGCTTTTTAAAGAAAAAAAAAAAATTTGAAAAAAAATCCATTTCTATCGTAAGACTTAAGGGGTGGGTCCAATATTTGCTTCGCTGAGCCAATTTTCATCGCCCATAAAAAGGACATAGAGTTTAAATTTCAGCAACGTGATTTGAAAAAGTAATACCTAAAATTATCTATGTAACTTTTAATTGTGTTTTTTCAATATTTCAGACAAGAAAAAAAATTTCTACTCGTAAGACTTAAAGGGTTAAGAGTAATTAACGGTTTATATATTCTGTAATTTTTCCATAAATCTAAGTTAAGATTACCTGGTCTTGCATATGCAATTAATATTTATTAAGAGAAAGAAAAATTTATATTTGCACAAACATATGAAAAAGATTAAGTGTTGTTAAAAGGAATTAAGAAAAGTCATTTGGTAAAATTTTTTGCAAACAAGGCTGTAAAATTAAATTCATAATGTGAACATTTTTCTATTTTACAATAATATCAATTCATATTTATAAGAAATGTACAGTATTATTTAAATGGAATTTAATTAAATGTACATTTGTAGAATTTAAGCAGATTCATAGGAGTTTAGCATTATATATGCTCAAAATAAGAACCTCACTTTTTATATATATAAAAAATTATATATAATAATATATAAATATATATATAAATATATAGAATATATTAATAATATATATATATAATATATATATATTATAATCTATTAATTATATAATATAAAATAATATATATAATATATATAATATATATATATATATATATATAATATAATAAATATATTATATATTAATATATAATATATATATATATAATATAATAACATAAAATATATATATATATATATTAAATTATATATATATATATATATTATAATTATTAAAAAGGGTAGGTGAAAATTGGCACTTTATAAATATTCAAATTAAAAAAATCTTCTGTATTTCTCACAGTGTATTTGAGAAATTTTTTAATTTAAAAATGTATTTTCTAATTAATACAAATCATTTATTTTTACATTACTTAACGTAACATAACCTTAACCTAACCTAACTTAGCAATTGATTGCCTTGAACGATAAAGAACAAAAGGTGTTCAGCATATTCAACTTTGATTAATGTGATTCTAACTAAATTTACAAGTTCTTCATTTTCAAGACACAAATATTGCCATTCTCTTGTAATTTCTTTGTTATGATGGAAAACTTCAAGAACCATTCCATAAATGATTGAGTTACATCCCTAAAATTATATACCTACACTATCAGAGGATGGGGATGGGATGGTCCAAACTTCATTCGTCCTAACAAATGTGAAGCATGATATTCCAATTGTATTATATTCCTTAAAAAACTTTCAATAATATTTGAACTTTCACGATCAGCTTTACCTTCCGATTTTTTTTCCCTTAAAAAGTTTCTGATGTTGTTTGAGCATTCATCATAAGCCTTTGTAAAATCATCAAAGTAAGTTGCAGCCAATTTATAAAATGTATAACCGAAATGAGGAGAATTTTCATTTTCAGTATATAAGAAACAACGAATTAATACAATATCTTGATGAGTAAATAAATCAAAAAGAATCTTTGCATAAGATTCCTCATAATCGTTTTTCATAGAGGTCTTAGCACTGATTGGAATTAGTGTTATAAAATCTTTTAAAATAGGAAAAAACTTTCCAAATTTACCTTCTATTTTTACCATACGACCAAGTACCATTACAACAGTACTTGTGAAGTATAAGTACTCATCAGAATATTCATCTATATGATTTCTAAATAATCTAAAATATATGATAAAATTGTCGTGCCACATTGAATTTGATACTAATTCCATTAAAATTATATCGCAACCAGTATTAAATAATTCATCTTGACGGAGTTGGAATAGTAAGTACATCAAAACGTTAATTACACCATATGTATGTTTGTCCATTAGGAAATCAAAAATCAAACGAAGAGGAACATTATCTTGTGCAATATTTTCAACTAAATATTGAACTCCGATATCAGAGCAGAAATTACGCACGAAATAGGTGGATCTTGAATAATTATTAACCAACTCTTGTAAATACATCCGTTGAATCTCTGCAGGTGGTTCGGTAGATCTCTTTACCCAATAAAAAATTAAAAAACCATATTTTCCTAAATTCTGGTAACTAGAAATATTCCTATAATAGTTTTGAATACTTGGTCTTAAATTTTTAAAATATGTGAATATTTTATCTTCATCAAATAAAAATTTACAGGAGAACTCAAACTTCTTCTGAGTAGAATGTAAGTTCCTTTCTAAGACTTGTAGAAAAGTTTCGCGAGGATTAATAACTCCTTGCCAGTTGAAAACAAAATTTCCAAAAAATAAAGGTATATCAGTTTCTAAAAATATTTTCAAAAACCTTCTCATTTCATCATATACCAATCGAATAGTAAGTTTCACTTTTTTGCGTAAAGAAATTGGCAATATATGTATTTGCAAATTATTTTTAACAATGGTGAATAACTTATCGGTATTGTATTGATGATGATCGCAAAACAGACTTCTCATCCCTTCTATAGCTTCATCGCATTCATAGGAATTAACCACGCCTTTAAATGTGCTAAACTCCTTCAATGACTTGACCTGCACTCCATAGAGAACATTTGTTTCCAAATAGTAGTTCAAATAGCGATATTACATTTATATAATATATTATATTATATATAATAAATGCAAAATGAAATAAAAAGATAGAAATTATTGTTTATATAAAACCGATATATATTATATATATATATATATATATATATAATATATATATATAAAATTTTATTAATCAGGAGACTTTTATTCATGAAATTAAAAGCAAAATAACACTTTTGAAAAATTTAAAATTGTTAAAAAAAAATGTGGAAAAGTTGGGTTCTACTTCTTGGAATTTAGAGAAGAACGAAGGAGCTCTAGCCCTCCGAGGGAGCCTCAAACGTTGCCAATGTCGATTTTTTTTAAACTAAAAGATACCCCAAGGTAAACCACAAAAGATGGAACAGATCCGGTTTCTCGTCCTCCACCGTCGCTCGAACCCCTAAAAAGGAAATAAAAAAAATGAGCATTTCGCCAGAGCATGTCAAAAAACCAATTGGCCGCTTTGAGCAAGCCAATGGTGTCACTTTGTTTCTCGATGAAATTGCTGAAACTGATTCCTCAACACAGATCAAAATTTCCTTTTTAGGTCGGAGCCGAAGTGTACATCCGAGAAACCCGGGACTCTGTCCAATTCTTTGTTACCTGCCGGGTATCTTTAGTTTAAAAAAAAAAACTTTGGCAACTTTGACGTTCCCTCGGAGCGCTAGAGCTCCTTCGTTCTTCTCAAAAAAACGATCATTATCATACAGTTTCTCCAAGAATTTGCCAATTTAAATTTTGCAAACTGAGATTTTTTTAATTTCATGAATAAAAATCTCATTTACCAAATTTTTTATAATAATATATATATATACTATATATATATATTATATATAATATATATATAAATATATATATAATATATAATATATAATATATAATAATATATATATATATATAACTATATAATGTAAAATCGGCTTCATTGAACTACCATTTAGAACAATAATATCTCTATGGAGTGCAGTCAAGTCATAAGGAGTTAGCACATTTAAAGAGCGATGGTAATTCCTATGAAGCGAGCTATAGAAGGGATGAGAAGTCTGTTTTGCGATCATCATCAATACAATACCGATAAGTTATTCACCATTGTTAAAAATAATTTGCAAATACATATATTGCCAATTTCTTTACGCAAAAAAGTGAAACTTACTATTCGATTGGTATATGATGAAATGAGAAGGTTTTTGGAAATATTTTTAGAAACTGATATACCTTTATTTTTTGGAAATTTTGTTTTCAACTGGCAAGGAGTTATTAATCCTCGCGAAACTTTTCTACAAGTCTTAGAAAGGAACTTACATTCTACTCAGAAGAAGTTTGAGTTCTCCTGTAAATTTTTATTTGATGAAGATAAAATATTCACATATTTTAAAAATTTAAGACCAAGTATTCAAAACTATTATAGGAATATTTCTAGTTACCAGAATTTAGGAAAATATGGTTTTTTAATTTTTTATTGGGTAAAGAGATCTACCGAACCACCTGCAGAGATTCAACGGATGTATTTACAAGAGTTGGTTAATAATTATTCAAGATCCACCTATTTCGTGCGTAATTTCTGCTCTGATATCGGAGTTCAATATTTAGTTGAAAATATTGCACAAGATAATGTTCCTCTTCGTTTGATTTTTGATTTCCTAATGGACAAACATACATATGGTGTAATTAACGTTTTGATGTACTTACTATTCCAACTCCGTCAAGATGAATTATTTAATACTGGTTGCGATATAATTTTAATGGAATTAGTATCAAATTCAATGTGGCACGACAATTTTATCAAATATTTTAGATTATTTAGAAATCATATAGATGAATATTCTGATGAGTACTTATACTTCACAAGTACTGTTGTAATGGTACTTGGTCGTATGGTAAAAATAGAAGGTAAATTTGGAAAGTTTTTTCCTATTTTAAAAGATTTTATAACACTAATTCCAATCAGTGCTAAGACCTCTATGAAAAACGATTATGAGGAATCTTATGCAAAGATTCTTTTTGATTTATTTACTCATCAAGATATTGTATTAATTCGTTGTTTCTTATATACTGAAAATGAAAATTCTCCTCATTTCGGTTATACATTTTATAAATACTTTTTGCTTTTTACAAACGCTTATCATGAATGTTTAAGCAACATCAAAAAGTTTTTAAGGGAAATAAAATCGGAAAATCAAGTTGATTGTGAAGGCTTGATTATTATTGAAAAGTTTTTAAGGAATTTAATACAATCGGAAATATCATGCTTCACATTTGTTAGGACGAATGAAGTTTGGACCATCCCATCCCCATCCTCTGATAGTGTAGGTATATAATTTTAGGGATGTAACTCAATCATTTATGGAATGGTTCTTGAAGTTTTCCATCATAACAAAGAAATTACAAGAGAATGGCAATATTTGTGTCTTGAAAATGAAGTTTGTAAATTAGTAGAATCACATAATCAAAGTTGAATATGCGGAACACCTTTTTCTTATCTTCAAGGCAGTCCAATTGCTAATGTTTAGTATTTACGTAGTTAATACTTAAAAAGAATTGTAATAAAAATAAATGATTTGTATTAATTAAAAATAATTTTTAAAATAAAAATTTCATTCTCAAATACACGTAAAATACAGAGATTTTTTAATTTTGAATATTGAATAAAGTCACAATACCTACCCTCTTTTAATATTATATATAATAAATAAATAGATATAATAAATATATAATAATATATTTAAATATATATATATATAATATATATATAATATATAAATATATATATATATATAATAATATATATAATATATAATATATATATGTATATATAAATATATATTATTTATTATATATAATATATAATATAAATATATATATATATATAATTATATTAATATATAATATATATATTAATATATATATAATTACCTACCCCTATTTTAATATATATATATATATATATATATAATAAACACGTGAGGTTCATAAAATTAGTAAAAATTTTTTTAAACTGCTTGATCTTTTTATTCACAAATGTGATAATAAAATTTTATTTTAAATACATACATTTCTATAAATATTAATTGATATTATTGTAAAATAGAAAAATGTTCACATTATGAATTTAATTTTACAGCCTTGTTTGCAAAAAATTTTACCAAATGACTTTTCTTAATTCCTTTTAACAACACTTAATCTTTTTCATATGTTTGTGCAAATATAAATTTTTCTTTCTCTTAATAAATATTAATTGCATATGCAAGACCAGGTAATCTTAACTTAGATTTATGGAAAAATTACAGAATATATAAACCGTTAATTACTCTTAACCCTTTAAGTCTTACGAGTAGAAATGTTGAATTTTTTTTCTTTCTTCTTTTATTGAAAAAAATGTAAATAAAAAGTTACCATAGATAATTTTAAGGTTTGCTTTTTCACCATCAAAATTGCCTGAAAATTTAAAATTTTATGTCCATTTTTATGGGCGGATGAAAATTGGGCTCAGCCCGAAGCAAATATTGGACCCCTCCCCTTAAGTCTTACGAGTAGAAATGGATTTTTTTTCAAATTTTTTTTTTCTTTAAAAAGCTGTAAATAAAGGGTTACCATAGATAATTTTCAATTTTTTTTGCAAAATTAAAATTTTATTTTTTACTAGAAATTAAAAAAAATATATGGTAAAAGCCTTTATTAAAAATCTATAAAATATATTTTGAAATAAAACAAAATATATATGTAAACTACAAGTTTTTGAAATAAAAGAAAAAAAAACTTTAAACAAAAATTTACTAGATGAATTTATTTCCTTTTTAAGGTAAAACCAAATTCCACGATTCGTCGTTCCCCGTTTCGTATTTATGTATTAACAATTCAGACTCCTCTACCACCACTACTACTACTACTATCTCCAACTCCAATCTAACTCCGCTCCAGAGTCGGTCACTTCCATCTCTGCACAGACTCCTCATTTGCATATATATATATATATATATATAATATATAGATATATATATTATATATATAATATGATATATTATATATATATATATATAATATATAAATAAATATACTATATATATATATATATAAGTATAGTTTGTTCGAGTTTAAGTTTACTAGCTTAGCACCGTAGCGATTCCTTCATCAGGAACCGGCTCCAGCTCCGACTCATATGCTTCGACACATGAGACTTCTTTTAAATCCTTCCTCTTCTTGATCCTACCTCCATCTTCCTCAGTCACGCACTCTGTGCTTTTCTTTGGACTTCTCCTCTGACACTTCAAAAAAAAAAACTCTTCCTGAGCTCAGATTCGGTCTTACCTACCTTAGAAACATGTACTTTGACACATTGTGTCAAAATCTAGTGATTTTAGGGTGAAAATCCAAATCTACTGTCAACATGACTTGGAATTTCCTACCGTTTAGAGATCCAAAAGTTAAAAACGGTCTCATCAACCTTAAAAACATCTCGTTGCCATCATTGACGAGTAGTGCAACCTATGTAAAAAAAAGCCAAACTACTCCAGAGTTGGGGAAACCTTGACTAAGTCAGCTGCTGACATGACTTGGTTGATAGGGTCTTCGAATAACTTTGCCAACCTTGGGATCGGATTCCTTATCATTGGTATCCCATAATTTGACACAACAAGAGTCAAAATCTATCAAAGTTAGAGAAAATTCAGGTCAATAGCTGACAAGATTTGGATTTCCTGACGGTTTAGATCCAAACTCATCGAAAACAGTCTCACCTACCTTAGAAATCACTAATTTGAAGTCTCAAACTCAAAATCCATCAATAAAATGGAAATTTCCAATTCAATGACCGACATGACTTGGATTTCACATTAGCCTATAAAGGATCAAACCATAAAAAGCTTAACTCTTACTTGCACATAAAAAAAACATAGCATTACATAAGACCTTAACCAGAACAACTTGGAAGGGGGCAGCTCTTAATCCATAAATCTTTGGATCAAATTGTAGAGTCCAATGTTAAAGAACTTATAAATAGTTCTTTACTTATATATATTATTTATTATTGACCATCTCCCATGTAGAGCTTTCGCCCTGTCAGTTGGAATCGCCTGGTCAGTTGGAACAGCATTTTCTTCCTTCTGACCCCGAAACTCTTAATCCTAGAGCACTCTAGGAAAACATTTCTCAGCGCAATAGTTTCCGATGCCAGTCCTCGAGTTATACACTCAGGTCGGTTCACCCTTTCAGTGGAACTAACATCTTCTTCCATTTGGCATCGAAACACACTCTCCCAGAGCTCTCCAGAGAAGATCGTGTTTCTAGGCAAAAAGATAAAATGCTCGATCAGGAGTTCTGCTATATATATATGTAAAGCTCGGGTGCTTGCCCTGTCCATAGACTATGCGCAAACTATATATATATTATATAATATATATATATATATTAATATATATATATATATATATAATATATATATATATAATAATAATATTATATATATATATATCATAATATAATACTAATATATATAAATATATATTATATATATATATATATATATATATATATATATAATTTATATATATATATATATATATATATATATATATATACTATATATATATATATATATATAAGAAATATATATATATATATATATGCGTGTGTATGTGTGTGTATACTAGTATTTTGTAATCTTCACAGGAGGAGTGCTTACAGGTATATTGAGGATGCATTCTCCCCCTCTACATCACGTACGCCACATACCACATATTTACACACTCTTTTGTTTTATCATATTATTAATGACAACAAATCAAACCATGATCTTCAGAAATCCAAAGACTTTTCCATATTTATTCCTCTCCCAACCACCCCCCTCTTCCCCACCACATCTTGAGAGTTGGGGTCCTTCTCTATTGGAGGGGTTGATGACGCAAAGTGGTAGTCTGAGAATATTCTGATGTAAGGTTATCTTTCCTCAATAATGTCGGTAACATTAGTGGTCTGTCTTTGTGTAACTCTGCCTCTTTTCATCTGTACCTCACATCCTGCTCTTAAGTTAAATTCGAGTGTTTAATCTAACAAAATTCCTCTTTGTGTATCTCTCTCTCTTCTCCTTCATTTCTCACTTTCTCCTCATAATATTAAAATTGAAGTGCTTAATCTCCCCAAAAGACAAAAAACTTACTTACTTGCATTCTTCCTATCTCTTCCTTAGTTTTAATTAAAAGACTAATATTGTTTCCAATGTGTGAAACGTCTTTATATTTTCTGCCATTACTTATTTTGAATCTGTAAAACTTTTTACCCTTTGGGTTTGTCTTTGGTTTTCTTACTAATCTAAAAACTAAAACTGTTTTTTTTTCTGTTTATTTATCAGTTAAATCTAATGACTGTCATAAATTACTCAACTATCTAAACTAAAAAACAATAAACACACTTTCGTCTTCTTTCTCCCAAACCCTTATCCTGGTCGATTTCTGGCAAAGTGTCAGAAATAGCTTGAAAAGTTGAACCAGAATTGTTAATTATTGAACTTTCTTAGTTTTTGGTGCAACGATGATGATATGCAAGAAGATCCAGGGATGAGACATGAGTTGGCTGGTAGGTAGGGGGAAATAATTTCTGAAGTCGGTGTCCCTCACAGTTACCACGAATATATATATATATATATATATATATATATATATATATATATATATTATATATATATATATAAGTATATATATATATATATATATATATATATATATAGTATATATATATATTTACTATAATATATTTATTATATATTAATATATATATAATTAAATATATATTTAAATATATTTAATTTATTTTTTAATTATAGTAAAAACATATAATTATCTCATATATATTGTACAATATATTATAATATATTAATATAAAAATATATATATATATATATATATATATATAGATAGGTCAGCATCCCGAAAGACACATGCATGTAACTAAAAAACTATAACAGCTACACGAAAATAAATATCATTTTATTAATCAGGAGACATTTTTACCCCGGAAATTAAAAAAAAAAAAAAAAAAATAACGCTTTTTAAAAATTTTAAATTGTTAAAAATGTTGGAAAAATTCAGTTTTTTGAGAATACGAAGAAGCTCTGTACTCCGAAGGAGCTCGCAAAGTTGCCAAATGTTGAATTTTTTTTCTTTTTTCACTAAAGAATACCCATTGTCAAACAAAGATGACAGATCGCTTTCTCCGCCTTACCGGGGGACGACTCGAACCCCTAAAAAGCAAATAAAAAAGAAAAAAATAAATTATTTTCTCCAGTGAGCAAATTAAACAAAAACGCATGGCAAACTCTTGCTTTCGTTATTACTGCAGGAATGAAGGTCGAATAAGCATTAACCCGCTTGCCAGACCTAAGATTATACAAATATTTAAGGTGTTAATAATAAAATTTGAATAAAATAAAATTTTTTTAAGTTTCCGCGATGAAACTTGCTTAAATCAAAAATGATATTTATTTTCATGTTAGCTGTCTATACGTTTTAAGTGACATGCAGTGTCTTTCGGATGCTGCGCCTATATAGTATATATTATAATATATAATATATATATATATATATATATATATATATATATATATATATATATATATATATATATATATATATATATATATATATATATATATATATATATATATATATAAGGAGAGAACAGAGCGAGCGAGTAACACATCTTATCTCTTCTATTTCATATCGGGTACTGAAAACCTATCTTCAAAAACCTTTGGCAATAATCTACTATACGCTGCTTTAGCCCCTTCTACTACTACTGTTACTACTACTACTACTACTACTTATAATAATAATAATAATAATAATAATAATAATAATAATAATAATAATAATAATAATAATAATAATAATAATGCATAGATAGCAAAATAAACGCCGCTGCTCTTGTGTTAAAATCGAAATTTTTACTTTTTCTTAAGAAAATCTTTAAAAAGACCACTTTTATTCAGTTACAGAGCTTCACATCTTGTATCGATGGGAGAATAGATCTCTCTCTCTCTCTCTCTCTCTCTCTCTCTCTCTCTCTCTCTCTCTCTCTCTCTCTCTCTCTCTCTCTCTCTCTCTCTCTCTCTCTCTCTCTCACACACCACACACACACACACACATATTCAAAGAAATTATATATATATATATATATATAATATATATATATATTATATATATATAATATATATTATCCTTATATTAAATATTATATATATAATATATAATAATATATATATATATATAAATATATATATAATATATATACTATAATTATATATATATATATTGCAGCAACACTGAACCAATTCAAAATGTCATGAGATTTTTAGACAGCACAGGCAAATAAGCAAAATCCTTGATTTCAGGCAAGCAATTTCATCTATGAAACAAAAAAATTATTTTATTCTAAAAAAATTGTTTTTTTAAATATGCCTGGAGAAAATGTTAATTTTTTTTATTTCCTTTTACGGGTCGGCCCGACGCGTGGACAGCCGAGAAACCCCACTCTGTCCATCTTGTGTTACCTTGCGTATCTTTTAGTTAAAAAAATCACATTTTTGGACAAACTTTGACGTTCCCTCGGAGCGCTAGAGCTCCTTCGTTCTTCTCAAAAAACGATCATTATCATACAGTTTTCCAACATTTTTAACAATTTTAAATTTTTCAAAAGTGTTATTTTTTTTTTAATTTCATGAATAAAAATCTCCTGATTAATAAAATTTTATATATATATATATATATATATATATATATATATATATATATATATATATATATATATATATATATATAATATATATATAATATATATTATAATATAATTGAAATCGCTTGCATTTGAACTACATTGAGAACAAATTATCCTCTATGAGTGCAGGTCCAAGTCATTGAAGGAGTTTAGCACATTTAAAGGCGTGGTTAATTCCTATGAATGCGATGAAGCTATAGAAGGGATGAGAAGTCTGTTTTGCGATCATCATCAATACAATACCGATAAGTTATTCACCATTGTTAAAAATAATTTGCAAATACATATATTGCCAATTTCTTTACGCAAAAAAGTGAAACTTACTATTCGATTGGTATATGATGAAATGAGAAGGTTTTTGGAAATATTTTTAGAAACTGATATACCTTTATTTTTTGGAAATTTTGTTTTCAACTGGCAAGGAGTTATTAATCCTCGCGAAACTTTTCTACAAGTCTTAGAAAGGAACTTACATTCTACTCAGAAGAAGTTTGAGTTCTCCTGTAAATTTTTATTTGATGAAGATAAAATATTCACATATTTGAAAAATTTAACACCAAGTATTCAAAACTATTATAGGAATATTTCTAGTTACCAGAATTTAGGAAAATATGGTTTTTTAATTTTTTATTGGGTAAAGAGATCTACCGAACCACCTGCAGAGATTCAACGGATGTATTTACAAGAGTTGGTTAATAATTATTCAAGATCCACCTATTTCGTGCGTAATTTCTGCTCTGATATCGGAGTTCAATATTTAGTTGAAAATATTGCACAAGATAATGTTCCTCTTCGTTTGATTTTTGATTTCCTAATGGACAAACATACATATAGTGAAATTAACGTTTTGATGTACTTACTATTCCAACTCCGTCAAGATGAATTATTTAATACTGGTTGCGATATAATTTTAATGCAATTAGTTTCAAATTCAATGTGGCACGACAATTTTATCAAATATTTTAAATTATTTCGAAATGATATAGATGAATATTCTGATGAGTACTTATACTTCACAAGTACTGTTGTAATGGTACTTGGTCGTATGGTAAAAATAGAAGGTAAATTTGGAAAGTTTTTTCCTATTTTGAAAGATTTTATAACACTAATTCCAATCAGTGCTAAGACCTCTATGAAAAACGATTATGAGGAATCTTATGCAAAGATTCTTTTTGATTTATTTACTCATCAAGATATTGTATTAATTCGTTGTTTCTTAGATACTGAAAATGAAAATTCTCCTCATTTCGGTTATACATTTTATAAATTGGCTGCAACTTACTTTGATGATTTTACAAAGGCTTATGATGAATGTTTAAACAACATCAGAAACTTTTTAAGGGAAAAAAAATCGGAAGATCAAGCTGATCGTGAAAGTTCAAATATTGTTGAAAGTTTTTTAAGGAATATAATACAATTGGAATATCATGCTTCACATTTGTTAGGACGATTGAAGTTTGGACCATCCCATCCCCATCCTCTAATAGTGTAGGTATATAATTTTAGGGATGTAACTCAATCATTTATAGAATGGTTCTTGAAGTTTTCCATCATAACAAAAGAAATTACAAGAGAATGGCAATATTTGTGTCTTGAAAATGGAGAATTTGTAAATTTAGTTAGAATCTCATCAATCAAAGTTGAATATGCTGAACACCTTTTGTTCTTTATCGTTCAAGGCAATCAATTGCTAAAGGTTAGGTTAGGTTACGTTAGGTTAGGTTAGGTTAACACTTTAAAAAAGAAGAATTGTAATAAAAATAAATGATTTGTATTAATTAGAAAATACATTTTTAAATAACAAAATTTTCATTCTGAAATACATTGTGAGAAATACGGAAGATATTTTAATTTGAATATTTAATAATAAAGTGCACCATTACCTACCCCTCTTTTAATATATAATATATATATATATATATATATAGTATATTATATATATATATATAATATATATATATATATATATATATATATATATATATATATATATATATATATATATATATATATATATATATATATATATAATAATAATAAACCCGTGAGGTTCATAAAATTAGGAAAAATTCTTTTAAACTGCTTTGAATCTTTTTTATTCTACAAATGTGATTAATTAAATTTTTCTTTTATAATATATACATTTCTTATAAATATTAATTGATATTATTCTAAAATAGAAAAATGTTCATATTATGAATTTAATTTATTAGCCTTGTTTGCAAAACATTTTACCAAATGAGTTTTCTTAATTCCTTTTAACAACTAATCTTTTTCATATGTTTGTGCAAATATAAATTTTTCTTTCTCTTAATAAATATTAATTGCATATGCAAGACCAGGTAATCTTAACTTAGATTTATGGAAAAATTACAGAATATATAAACCGTTAATTACTCTTAACCCTTTAAGTCTTACGAGTAGAAATGTTGAATTTTTTTTTTCTCTTTTTTTAAAAAAAAAGTGAAAAAAGTTACCATAGATAAATTTTAAAAGTTTGCTTTTTCACCGATCAAAATTTCCCTGAAGATTTAAAATTCTTAATGTCCTTTTTATGGGTGGGTGAAAAATTGCGGCGCAGCCCGCCAGAAAAGATTGGGCCATCCCCCCCCTTAAGTTTTATAATAGAAAAATTTTTTTTTATGTTTTTTTTTTTTTTTTTTTTTTTTTTTTTTTTGGTTTTTCTTTAAAAAGCTGTAAATAAAGGGTTACCATAGATAATTTTCAATTTTTTTTGCAAAATTAAAAATTTTATTTTTACTAGAAATTAAAAAAAATATATAGTAAAAGCCTTTATTAAAAATTTATAAAATATATTTTGAAATAAAACAAAATATATATGTAAACTACAAGTTTTTGAAATAAAAAAGAAAAAAAAACTTTAAACAAAAATTTACTAGATGAATTTATTTCCTTTTTAAGGTAAAACCACATTCCACGATTCGTTCCCCATTTCGTATGGATGTCTTAACAATTCAGGCTCCTCTGGGAATCATCTTTGTCTCTACTTTAAACATAATAATAATCAGTCGAAGTTACCACCACCACCACTACCACTACCACCACTACTACCACTACTATCTCCAACTCCAATCTAACTCCGCTCCGGAGTTGGTCGATTCCATCTCTGGCACAGACTCCTTCATTTGCTATATATATATATATATATATATATATATATATATATATATATATATATATATATATATATATATATATTATATATATATATATATATATATTATATATATATTATATATAAAGTTTAAGTTTACTAACTTAGCGCCGTAGCGATTCCTTTATCAGGCCCCGGCTCCAGCTCAGACTCATTTGCTTCGACACATGAGACTTCTTTTAAATCCTTCCTCTTCTTGATCCAACCTCTATCTTCCTCAGTCACGCACTCTGTGCTTTTCTTCGGACTCCTCCTCTGACACTTCAAAAAAACTTCCTGGGCTCAGATTCGGTCTCACCTACCTTAGAAACATGTACTTTGACACATTATGTCAAAATTTAGTGATTTTAGGATGAAAATCCAAATCTACTGCCAACATGACTTGGAATTTCCTACCGTTTAGAGATCCAAAAGTTAAAAACGGTCTCATCAACCTTAGAAACATCTCGTTGCCATCATTGACGAGTAGTGACAAGGGCCTACTGTAACAAGAGCCAAACTGCTCCAGAGTTGGGGAAACCTTGACTAAGTCAGCTGCTGACATGACTTGGTTGATAGGGTCTTCGAATAACTTTGCCAACCTTGCGAACGGATTGCGTAGCAACCGTTGTACGTACCTCCCCCTATTTTTGGCCCCCCTTTAAGGGCTTAGCCCCTTTTTTTGATGCTTTGGCCTTGATATTTCGGTCTTGGCCTTGATATTTCGTCCTTGATACCGTATCAAGGCTTGAAATTGACCATTCATAAAGGTCTGTTAGGGATTAAGTGGTCATAAATTGAACTCAAGCCAGGTACCTGCCGCCCTACCTTGGATAGGTAACATGAGGTCATGTAGGTACCTGTCTTGTATGGACCTGTCCTAACTTATAATATAATATATATATATATAGTATATATATTATATAATTATAATATATAATCATTATATATTATAACTAATATATATAATATAATATTATATATATATATATATATTATATATATATGATATATATAACTAGTATATATCTAATCTATAATAATATACTATATATCACTTTACACTCCACCTTACCACACACACACACCACACACACACACAACACACACACACACGTACACACACACACCCACATTCACACACACATAGAGATACCTACACCCACCCTAAGATCATACAGCTACACCTAACACTTCACACTAACCCAAAGGCCTTATACTTGACACTTATACAACACATACACTCTGACAACTTATACACACATCACACCCACACACTACCGCTAGGTTTACTTATACATCCTTACACTCACCCCTAGACACTCTTACATCACCACATAGACACATTACAACTCGCCTTATAGACACTTATCCATAGACAACTTACACTTACACACACACAGATTACCCACACACACTCGATATTTTGATGCCATCAGCTTTGATGCCTCAACTTTGATGCTCAACTTACCCATAAGACCAACTACACTTAACCCATAGACATATGACACTTTTTTTACACACCTCACACCCAGCCATAGACACTTACACTTACACCAACCCATAGACACCACACACAAAGTACACAAACACACATACATATACAAACTTACACTCACCCCTATGACACTTACAATTACTCATAGTACACCTTCACACACACATACCCAGACACATTCACCTCAACCTAACCACCTAACAACGACACACCCCAACCGTACGAAACGACATTTAACACTTATACCACATGCACTATGACACTTATACACACTTACACCTACCCATAGACACACACTTACACCCACCCGTAGACACTTACACTTACCCATAGACACTTACACTCCCACACACATCACAGATACAACACACACACCATAGACACTCTACACTCCCCCTAGACACTTACACTTACCCATAGCCACTTATACGCACACCCATAGACACTTACAGCTCACACACAGATAATACCTTACACACACACACTCTCGATATTTTGAGGCCTCAGCTTTGATGCCTCAGTTTGCCTCAGCTTTTGATGGCCTCAACTTTGATGGCTCCACTTTGGCCTCAGCCTTGATGCCTCAACTTTAATGACTCATCTTTGATGGTGTCATCTTTGATGGCCCAACTTTGATGGCTCAACTTTTGTGGCTCAACTTTGATGACCTTCCAGCTTTTGGGATGGCTCAACTTTGATGGCTCAATTCATCTTTGATGGCTCAATTTTGATGGCTCAAACTTTGATGGTCCAACTTTGATGCCCTCAACCTATTATATTATAAGTTTGCTAGGATCCTTCCTACTAGGAGTCAGAAAATTTTCTAGCCTTTTCTAGCCTACCCTACCCTACATCATAGAACAACGCTAATATTAATGTCTTCCCCTAGATCATAAGCTGACCACCAGGCCGCAGCAAGCCCCCTCCCCGCAAGAGCCAGGCAAAATCCCGCACCCGCAGGAGCGTCCGCCCGCGTTCCCGCCGCCGCGCGCGCCCGCAGGCGCCATATTTCCGCGTCCCCGCCCGCCGCGCGCGCGCCCGCAGGCGCAATACTTCCGCGCCGAATCGAAAAATATATATATATCTAATGAGTCACATTCATTTTATTTATTTCATACTTAACCATTTTTTTATTAAAAACATTTTGCGCTCCTAAAACTGTAACTCATTACATAAACTCATTACAGACCTATTATTATAATTTAACACATATTTCATAGTTTTGATATAAATGTAAACTATTCAAAAAATTTTCTTTTCAAATATACTATGAATTCATTTTACTTTCATACTTGAACATTTTTTATTAAAAACATATACTTTACAGACCTTAAAGCAGTAAAACAGTAAATCAATAGCTCAATTGCCTAGCAACAGAGGGATTAGTAGGCTTTTGTTTTACTGCTTTACTGATTTACTGCTTTAACTCATATATTTATTAACATTATGTTTTCTTTTATATTTTTTTATTTTATATTTTTTAATTTTTATATTTTTAAAAAATTGTTATGTAAGAAGAAAAATCCAGAGTGGTCTGATATATAAACATTTTACTTTAATAATTGTACGAAATTTTATTAAAACATATACTTTACAGACCTTAAAAGCAGTAAAACAGTAAATCAATAGAGGGGTGACCTAGCAACAAAGGGAATTAGTAGGCTTTTTGTTTTACTGCTTTACTGCTTTAACTCGTATGCTTTAACTGCTTTAACTGCTTTAACTCATATATATATTTATTAACATTATGTCATACATTAAGCATACCTTAAAGCAGTAAAACTTTCTTCTAACCAGTAAATCAATTTACGCTGTTGCCTAGCAACACTCTAGGGATTAGTAAAGGCTTTGTTTTTGTTTTACTGCTTTACCGTAACTGCTTTAACTCATATGCTTTACCTGCTTTAACATATATTTATTAACATTTGTTTTCTTTTAATATTTTTTTATTTTGTTTTTAATACTTTTTATTTATTATTATTATTTTTATTATTTTATTTTATTATTTTTTATAATTTTATTATTTTAATGTATTATTTTTATTATCTTAAGTGTTATTTACTTCATGGCCTATTGTTATTATTTATTTAACACACACTTTGATCGTACACATAACGCACACACACACACCACCCACACACGCGCACCACACACACAGACACACGGCCAAACCCCTGTTTAAAACATATCAAATAGGTTTCTTTTGTATGAACATAACGTAATAATTATTAAAAACATTTTATGGTTTTAATTAAACACGTACATTTAATATTACTCATTCAATTATAACTAAAATTATTTTTCAAAGTTTCTTAAAACTTCTATAATAAATCATTACCTTTTCCTAAGAATTATTTATTAACTGTTTTATTAACTTTTTGTTTATAAATTTTAATTAACTATCAAGTTTTAAAATAATTTTTACTACAAAATTTTATGAAATTTTATTAAAAACACATATATTTTACGTACCTTAAAAGCAATAAAATCAGTAAATCAGTCAGGCAAGCCCCCTAGCGCCCTCTACACCAAGCTATGACACGTTTTGTTCTATTGACTTACTGCTTTACATCATCTTTGGCCATGTAATAAGTATAAAAATAACAAAAAATAAGTTCTTCTCTGCTAACATAACATGTATTTTATTAAATCATTCTAGGTTTTTATTTAAAAATAACAATTATTCACTTACATTTATATTATTCGCTCGATGTTAACTAACAATATTTCAAAGTTTTTTAAATAATTCGGATTTTCTTTATTATTATTATTATTTTTCCTATGTACATTGGCAATCCAACACGAGAAAGCACAACAACGCGCACTCCTTACAGATACGAAACTGACCACTTTCTGTAAAATGTGTTGAAAATAACTACTTTAGGCCTAAATTTAGGATAAGCCTTTTTGTACCCCCGGGGCGATTTAGTAATAAATCCAGGTCAAAATATATTTCAAACTGACCTCTTTCTGTAAAATGTGTTGAAATAACTACGTTAGGGCCTAAATTTAGGCCAAAATTTAGGATAAGCCTTTTGTATCCGGCTGATTTAAGCCTAATACAAGGTCAAAAGGTAATTCCAGTATAGACAAGACTTGGAGAATCAATGGTTATTATTTTATAAATATATTTCACACTGAAAACATGCTGGATAGGTAAGATCCTTTAAGCAGGTAAAAGGAAATGTTTTTACCTTTCTTGTGAGTGGACGGAGTAATCCTTATCTCTATATGACCTCGTATGTGATTGGTCGAGAATTATATTTGAGCAGGTGGGTGTTTTATTAGCATTTAGACAACTCATTTTCATATCCTGAGCTTATCTGGATTGGGTGAAAATTATCTTAGTTCTTTAACTTATATTTGAGCAGGCGTGTTTTAGACCCAAACACTCATTTTAAGTCATACTCGTTTTATCTGTTAAAGCGGTGCACAAGTTCTCTGATTTGTAATAAAAGTGTTCTATTTTCACTAAGCGTATATCATGATTCACCTTAACAGGTATACATCAATACAGGACATTATTCAGTGGGAAATCAAGATCCCAGGAAGTAGGGTTTCATTCTTATATAAAAGAAAACCCGATGGATTTGAATTTTTCAAGTGTGCTACCCATTCACCATGTTATAATACCAAGCGTATTTTCATGAGTCCAGATGAATTACTTTGTATATGTAAACACACTGAAGAGTGGCTTACAGAATACTTTAAACCAAGCTCAGCTTTAAACTGGCCCAAAACAGTTATTAGCCTAAGCGAAGAAACCTACGATAAGCAACTTACTCTAGCATTTTATAAACATCAAAACATAATCAGTTTGGAAGTTAGATTATGGGAGAGAAATAATGAAACAGCCGTATTTGAACCTACATCATATGGATTCTACATTTCAGGCTTAACGCAGCTGAAATATATGTCAGAGGTTAGTAGGCGAATGTTAATGCAAATGGAGAAGACATATGTATTATCTAAATACGTGACCGTAATTCATTACATGTTATACCAAGAATACTACACATTTAAGAAAATCCTGGTCGATGATCCTCCGATCATTATCGACCGCTTCCTGAGTTCTATAGACGTGCAGAAATTCATTTATCTACTTAGAAAACAATGGCAAGAAAGTATTTACGCAGGTGATCCAGAATGTAAATATACTATGATATCTGAAAGGGAACTTTTTACATATGTACTATCTGAAGGTATTACTGAGATACGAAAGTATATAATCGATAATGATATAAATGATTGGCATATTTGTAAAGATTTAGAGAGTTTTAATATGAAATAGTCATAAACATCATGAGAAAAATGTATGTGGCAGTGTTATATATAATAATATTCCAGTGTTATATTTAATGTTAACCTTATATATATATATATATATATATATATATATATATATATATTATTATATTATATATATATATATATATATATATATATATATATATATATATATATATATATATATATATATATATATATATATATATATATATATAATCATTGTAAGATAATGATTATTAAATTTCTAATTATATAGTAAAGTTTTTATTATCCTTATTTTTACTTTCTTAAATAAATATTTACATGTATGTTAAGAGTTGAATGTATATAAATTATAAAAGTTCTATGAAGCTTAACTATACATATAGTTTAAATAAACGAAGCTTAGGCTCAGGATTTGAAAAAACAAGTTTTTACATACCTAAAAGGCAAAAAGCGATAAAATAATTCTCGACCAATCACTTACGAGGTCATATAGAGATAAGGATTACTCCGTCCACTCACAAGAAAGGAAAACATTTCCTTCTTAACCTGCTTAAAGGATCTTACCTATCCAACATGTTTCAGGTTTGAAATATATTTATAAGATAATAACATTGATTCTCCATTCTTGTCTATACTGGAATTAACGTTTTTGACCTGGTAATTAGCTTAAATCAGCCCGGTATGCCAAAAAGGCTTATCTAGAATTTATGCCTAAATTTAGGCCTAACGTAGTTATTTCAACACATTTTACAGAAAGAGGTCACGTTTTGAAATATATTTTGCCCTGGTATTAGGCCTAAATCGGCCCCCGGGGTACAAAAAAGGCTTATCCTAAATTTAGGCCTAAAATAGTTATTTCACCACATTTTACAGAAAGAGGTCAGTTTTGTCCTGTAAGGAGTGCGCGTTGTTGTGCTTTCTCGTGATGGATTGTCAATGTACATCGATAATAATAATAATAATAATAAAGAAAATCCGAACTTATTTAAAAACTTTGAAATAATTTTTAGTTTAACATTGAGCGAATAATATAAATGCAAGGGAATATTGTTTATTTTTTAAATAAAAACCTAGAATGGATTTTAATAAAATACATGTTCTGTTAAGCAGGAAATGCTTTCCTTTTGTGAGTGTAAACCTTATTACATGGCTAAAGATGATGTAAAGCAGTAAGTCAATAGAACAAAACGTGGCATAGCTTTGTGTAGAGGGGTGGCTAGGGGCTTGTTGCCTTACTGATTTACTGATTTATTGCTTTAAGGTACGTAAAATAAATGTGTTTATAATAAAATTTCATAAAATTTTTGTAAAAATTATTTTAAAAAACTTTTCATAGTTATAAAATTTATAAAACAAAAAGTATTAACAGTTATAATAATAATCCTTTGTTCAAAGATAATGATTTATTATAGAAGTTTTTAAGAAACTTTGAAATAATTTTAGTTATAATTGAATGAGTAATTTAAATAAAAATATTTTTTAAAACATAAAATGTTTTTTAATAAATTATATGTTAAGTTCATACAAAGAACTTATTTGATATGTTTAAACGTGTGTGTGTGGGTCTGTGTGTGTGTGTGCGTGGTTTGGGTGTGGTGTTGTGGGTGTGCGTAATGTGTAAGTGTGTGTGGTGTTAAATATTAATGAACAATAAGATATGAAGTAAATAACACTAAGTACTAATAAAAATAATAATTAAAATAATAAAAAATAATAAAATAATAATAAAATAATAATAAAAAATAATAAATAAAAGTATTAAACAAAATAAAAAATATAAAGAAACATAATGTTAATAAATATATGAGTTTAAAGCACGTAAAGCATATGAGTTAAAGCAGTAAAAGCAGTAAAACAAAAGCCCTACTAATCCTTTTGTTGCTAGGCAACAGCGTTATTTGATTTACTGTTTTACTGCTTACGAGTTACTGCTAATAGTAATGACATATGTTAATAATATAATGAGTTAAAGAAGTAAGCAGTAAAGCATGCGAGTTTAAGCAGAAGGCAGTAAACAACAGCCTCTAATCCCTTTGTTTGCTAGGTAACACCTCTATTGATTTAGTGTTTTACTGCTTTAGGTCTGTAAACGTAAAATGGTTTTTAATAAAATTTCGTACAATTGTAGTAAAAATAAATGTTTATATATCAGACACTCTGGGTTTTTTCTTCTTACATACAAATTTTTAAAAATTTTATACATTAAAAAAGTATTAAATAAAAAAATATAAGGAAAAAATAATGTTAACAAATATACTGAGTTTAAAGCAGTAAATCATAAATCAGTAAATCAAAGCATACTAATCCCTTTTTTGCTAGGCAATTGGAGCATTGATTACTGTTTTACTGCTTAAGGTCTGTAAAGTATATGTTTTTAATAAAAAATGTTCAAGTATGATGAAAAAATGAATGCATAAATTATATTTGAAAAGACCAATTTTGAATAGTTTACATTGATATCACAACTATGAAATATGTGATAAATAACATAATAGGTCTGTAATGAGTTACAGTTTTAGGAACGCGTAAAAAATGTTTGTTAAAATAAAAAATGTTTCAGTATGAAATAAAAATGAATGCCTCATAGTAATATATATTATATAATATTATATATATATATATATATATATATATATATTATATATATATATATATATATAATTATATATATATATATATATATATATCTATATATATATATATATATATATATATATATATATTATATATATTATATAATATATATATATATATTATATAATTATATATATATATATATATATATATATTTTCGGTTTTTCGCGCGGGAATATTGCGCATGCGGGGCGTGCGCGTGGGCGGGAACGCAGAGAAAATTGCGCCTGCGGGCGCACGCGGCGGGCGGGGACGCGGAAATATTGCGTCTGCGGACGCGCGCGGCGGGCGGGAACGCGGCGGGACGCTCCTGCGGGTGCGAGATTTCCTGGCTTTGCGCGGAAGGCGCATGCTGCGCCCTGGTGGTCAGCTTATGACCTAGGGGAAGACATTAATATTAGCGTTGTTCTATGATGTAGGGCAGGTAGGTTAGAAAAGGCTAGAAAAATGCTAACTCCTAGTAGGAAGGATCCTAGCAACTTATAATATACACCAATCGATTCCTCATACCTTATAACCTAGGGGTAGACACCAATATTAGGGCTATTCTATGATCAGGGTAGGCTAGAAAAAGCTAACTCATACTAGGACGCATCTAGCAACTTGTAATATACACCAATCGAATCCTCATACCTTATAACCTAGGTGTAGACACCAATATTAGGGCTATTCTAGGCTCAAAGGTTGGGAACCATCAAAGATGAACAATCAATAAATCTGAGTCATCAAAGATGAACCATCAATATAGGTGACATAAAAGATGAACCATCAATATAGGTGGTATCAAAGATGACGGCATCAAAGATGAGTCATCAAAGATGAACCATCAAAGCTGAGCCAACAAAGTTGAGCCATCAAAGTTGAGGCATCAAAGTTGAGCCATCAAAGTTGAGCCATCAAAGCTGAGTCATCAAAGTTGAGCCATCAAAGTTGAGCCAACAAAGTTGAGCCATCAAAGTTGACACCATCAAAGATGACACCATCAAAGATGAGTCATTAAAGTTGAGGCATCAAAGTTGAGGCATCAAAGTTGAGCCATCAAAGTTGAGACATCAAAGCTGAGCCATCAAAGCTGAGGCATCAAAGCTGAGGCCTCAAAATATCGAGTGTGTGTGTGTAAGTGTATCTGTGTGTGAGTGTAAGTGTCTATGGGTGTGTAAAAGTGGCTATGGGTAAGTGTAAGTGTCTAAGGTGAGTAAGTGTCTATGGCGTGTGTGTGTGTGTGTGTATCTGTGTGTGTGTGGGAGTGTAAGTGTCTATGGGTAAGTGTAAGTGTCTACGGGTGAGTGTAAGTGTCTACGGTAAGTGTAAGTGTGTATAAGTGTCAGAGTGTATGTGTGTATAAGTGTAAGTGTGTTTGTGCGTGTGTGTGGGTATGTGTGTAGGGGTAGGTGTAGGTGTATGTGTCTAGGTATGTGTGTGTAAGTGTCTATGGGTAAGTGTAAGTGTCTAAGGGTGAGTGTAAGTGTCTATGTGTGTGTGTGTTTGTGTATCTTTGTGTGTGTGTAAGTGTATCTGTGTGTAAGTGTAAGTGTCTATGGCTGGGTGGTAGGTGTGTATCGTGTCATAGTGTCCCTTCTATGGGTAAGTGTAAGTGTCTAATGGGGTAAGTGAGGCATCAAGTTTTGTTAGGGATCAAGCTGAGGGAATCAAAATCATCGAGTGTGTGTGTGTATTGTGTGTGTGTAGTGTAAGTTGTAAGTGTCTATGGAATAAGTGTCTACTCGGCGAGTGTAAGTGTCTAGGGGTGAACGTAAGTGTCTATAGTAACCTAGCGGGTGTGTGTGTGTTGTGTGTGTGTATAAGTGTCCATAGTGTATGCTGTGTATAAGTTGTACTTGTAAAGGGCCTATGGGTGAGTGGTAAGTGTAGGTGGTAAGGTGGTACTGTTATCTAAAGGCGTGGGGTGTATGTATCTATGTGTGTGTGTGTGTGTAAGGTTCGGTGTGAGTGTAAGTGATATATATATATATATATATATATATATATATATATATATATATATATATATATAATATATATATATACATATATAAGATATATATATATATATATTATATATATATATATATATATATTAAATATATATATATATAATATATACAGTATATTAAGACAGGTCCATACCTACATCACCTCATGTTAGGGACAGTTACCTACCCAAGGTAGGGCGGCAGGTACCTGGCTTGAGTTCAATTTATGACCACTTAATCCCTAACAGACCTTTAAGAATAGTCTATTTCAAGCCTTGATACGGTATCAAGGACAAAATATCAAGGCCAAGACCGAAATATCAAGGCCAAAACATCAAAAAAAGGGGCTAAGCCCCTAAAGGGGGGCCAAAAATAGGGGGGAGGTACGTACAACGGTTTAAATCCAAATCTACTGTCAACATGACTTGGAATTTCCTACCGTTTAGGGGTAAAAAAGGTCAGGGTGGGGTCATCAACTCTTCTAACAGTTGGCCCTTGTTACTACTGACGAGTAGTGCAACCTTTGTAAAAAAAGCCAAACTACTCCGGAGTTGGGGAAGCCTTGACTAAGTCAGCTGCTGACATGACTTGGTTGATAGGGTCTTCGAATAACTTTGCCAACCTTGGGATCGGATTCCTTAGTATTGGTATCCCATAATTTGACACAACAAGAGTCAAAATCTATCAAAGTTAGGGAAAATTCAGGTCAATGGCTGATATGATTTGGATTTCCTTACGGTTTAGATTCAAAATCATCGAAAACAGTCTCACCTACCTTAGAAATCACTAATTTGAAGTCTCAAACTCATAATCCATCAATATAATGGAAATTTCCAATTCAATGAACGACATGACTTGGATTTCACATTAGCCTATAAAGGATCAAACCATAAAAAGCTTAACCCTTACTTTCACATAAAAAAAAACTTAGAATTATATAAGACCTTAACCAGAACAACTTGGAAGGGGTGGCAGCACTCCCTTACTTAAGGTGCAGCCATACGTAACCTCGTCTACGAAGAGGTGACATCACCCACAATAAGTTTACCATGAAGAGCGTTTTAAAACTTTAAAGGGGCTTGCATAATACATGTAACCTCTTCTACGACAAGGGAACACCACCAACTATATGTAAGTCAAATTTCAACCCGATACGACATATAGAACGCGTGAGTGAAAACCGAACCCTATCCCACTAATGAGTCATCTTAATAAATATATAGAATATATATAATATCTATTAGAATCATGTTGGCAGCTTATTTACCGTCTAACTAAGGCCATAACAAAATTTGGGGCTCACCCCACCCCAAAGGGGGAGCTTCGGTTCAAGGTTTCGTCATAAGAAGGGGATACAAAATTTGAAAGGGATACCATAACCCTAACCTTACTAAAAAGGAGAAAGTAAGAGGGACGGGGCTTATAGGGGTTTGAACCCCTTATTGGGTTTGCAACCTCAAATCTTGGGATATGTGATCCCAAAATCAGACACGGTGGGAGAAAATATGCAGTCTGGTCAGACGAAAAGTCAAAATCCCGAAAAATGCTAAAAAGCGGAAAATATGACGAGGTTGACAGATTTAGCGACAAATCTGGCTCCTGTCGATCTCGAACCCCTTACTGCTTACCATCTTTTTCATAATTTTCATTTCCGATCTTCTCAGCTATTCTTAGTGTTCTCCATCCTATAACGACAACTATATATATTTAATTATTCTACTCTAGTTTTCAGATCATTTTCCTGATGATCTGAGTATGGTTTTCGGGTGGTCGCCTCAATTTTAATTCTTTTAATACGCAACTACTATAAATATCGCTCTTAAAAATACCTTCTAGCTTTTCGATGTCTTTCGAGGGTTCTATTATAGTCTCACATATGCATTTTACTCTTGGTCACAACAACAAAAATTTCATGGAGACCTCAAATTACAATTGCTGCCAGTGCAACTTAACGAAACTTGGAAATTTATATCTTGAGCTCCCTTGACTATCTATCTTTACGAGGAAACCTTGGTTCTTTTTCTTTTTGATAGGTACTACAAAAATATTTGTTCTAGTGGGATAACCACTCGAATACCACCGTTTATAAGACTTCCTCTCAGCACCAAAGATAAATCATCTTCCCACGAGTGTTGCTTAGAGATTGGCAACTTCAGAAGCGTTTGTTGGGTTACTTTTTTCTTTCCAGTCCCCAGGGCCCTCTTAACCATTCATTCCGCCCTAGGCCAAAAAAAATTCACCTAAAGCATATATATATATATATATATATATATATATATATATATATATATATATATATATATATATATCTATATATATCAATATATATATATATATATATATATATATATATATATATTCTATTATATATATATATATTATAATATATATATATATATATATATATAAATATATATAAATATATATATATATATATATATATATATATATATATATATATATATATATATATATATATATATATATATTATATATATATATATATATATATATAATATATCTATATTATATTATATATACAGTATTATATATATGTTCTTTTTTCCTTTTTCCTCTCCCAGGAAGGATTCTTCATCCTGTGCTGTGCAAGCGTCCTTTCCTCAAGACATCTCCCCTCTGCTGCCTATTCTTAATTCTCTTTAGCACTCTTAAATTTTTGGTAGCTGACATCTTTCCAAAGAGTCCTCCACCGATTCCGCCCATCTCTTCTTCGGTCTTCCCCTTGGTCTTCTGTCCTCTGGTGTTCCATTCCCATCTTCTTTTCGACATTCTGTCCTGCTCCATCCTCTCCAGAAGCCCACCCTCTCAATCTCCCCACATCCATCTCCAGTGTCATCTTCTTCAACCCGTTGTATCTTCTCTAATTACTTTCTTCTTATTCTGTCTCTCCTACTATTTCAATCATAGTTTTTAATACCCTCATCTCCGCCGCTTGTATTCTACTCTCCTTTCTCTTTTCGTTGTTGTCCATGTTTCTGCTCCGACTTCAGCTTGGGAATCAGGCTTCTTTTAAAAATCATTTTTTCTAACCTCTATTCCAATGTCATAATCGGGACTACTAGATATACTGCTTTCATGAGTAGTGTATATTTTTCCATTCTTCGCGTAATCTCTCCTCCACTTCCTCCCCTTCTGTTAAAACATCCTCCGAGATAATTGCAGGTATTTACCGCCTTCACTTCCTCCCCTCTCACCACCATCCTCATCTCCTCCTCATATCCTTCGGTTATTGTTAATATCTCTGTCTTCTGTACGTTCATTCTCATCCCTGCTTCCTCCACTCCTCCGCAAACAACTCCACCACCTCACGAATCGTCTCCTCTCTCCCGCGCTCCAACATGCCAGATCGTCCGGATATGCCATTAATGTCCCCTTCAAATTCTTCCCAGTCCTCCCTCACTTGCCTTAATCACCACGATTCTAAAATATTAATACATAAACAGGCAGTGGGCGATAAAATCAAGCTCCCCTGCTTCCACTCCTGTTTTCCCTCAAACCATCTATCCGTTCTCGCACTCGTTCTAACAATTACAACCGCTTTTTCTCACCAATACAATACTTTCTATTGCTTCTTTAAATTTCTCTACCGAACCACAAAGGCTAATTCTTATGTATTGTTCGCCTGCGCTGCCAACATTAGCACAGAAAATCAAATGCCTCTTCAGGTCGATGAACGCTTACAAAGAATCTCCCTTGCCAATATTCCACGCATCTTCTCCGAGACCATTCTTAGTGCTGAATAAGAGGTCCGTCGTTTCTCTTCCTTCCTCTTGCTATACCCGTACTGTTCTTCACTGAGTATCGGCTCTACCTTCTCTCTCAGCCTCCTCTCCAATATTCTTTCGTTTATTTTCGCCAGATGGTCCATCAGTGAAATACCTATATAATTATTACAGCTTCCTGCATCTCCTTTACCTTTATATATCGGTATTATTATTGCTTTGCCCCACCTTTCCGGCACCCTTCCCTCTCTCCAACACTTGTTCATCAAACTGATGATTCTCCTTCTCAGCTCCTCTCCTCCTTCCAACACCAACTCCACAGCCATTCCATCCTCTCCTGGGGCTTTACCCTCTTCATCCTTTTTATAGCCCCCTCATATTCTTCTACCCGTTATCTCTCGCGCCTTCCCCTCCTCCTCTTCCTCCTCCCACGTCTGGATCTGCAACTTCTTCCTCTTGTTCTCTGTATTCTACATTTAGCAGATCTTCATAGTATTCGGTTCATCTATTATTTCTTTCTTCCGGTCTCACAAGAATCTCTCCGTTTCTAATCTTTTATATTTTCTTAATTACGCTTTTTGGTTTTCTTTACGCCTTCGCCATCTTAAATAGCTTTTTCTTCCCTTTGCCCACATCTCCTCGTTATTTCTCCTGCCATTCTCTCCGTTTCCCCCATCTTTTTTGCCCTCCTCTTTATTCTCTCTGCCT
>JABUQX010111429.1:17500-22355 GCA_015478945.1 Trachelipus rathkii | reverse complement strand
AAATTTCTTTTAGTATAACTTTCCTTTTTGAGTCTACTATGAGCAAATTTTCCTGCAATAGCGAGTAGTTACCTTAGTATTATCTTAGTTATTATTGTTTCCTACTTTTTTTAAAAAGTCTCCCTTCTTCGCTTAATCCCACGTTAACAGAGCTCTTTTATGAAATGAACCTAATTTATAAATCTTTCTGTAATTGTTGGATGGTTCTGTGACCAGTTTGAATGGTATTAAAGGCTACTCTTAGGGTTTTCAAATTTTGATTAATGTTCCACATTCTCAAGCACTCACAACATCTTTAAACTTAGCTTATTTATTGCATCTTTTTATTTTACCTTTAATCCTTTCTAAAGCCTTTTTTCCGTTTAAACATATTTGAGAAAAGAAAATTCAACCTTCCACAGTAGATCCACGATTGTACTAACAGCATGAGCATGGTACCATTAATATAAAATCTACCTTTCCTATCATTGTTTTTCGCATAAAAAAAAAAGTTTGCAAAGTTTTTCTTGAAGCTTTCAGTTTCAATTGTTTTTCAATAAAAATCGTCTTTACCAACCTAAAAAGAAAAATAATCTAATGCTCTAATAGGAATTATTCTAAAAGACAAACTTTTATTTACACCAACTTATAACATTAGTTTCATAAAATGGCTGAAATAATACCAAATTTCGCCCTCCAGCACATATCAGAGTACAGTGAATATTTTGCAGTTAATAGAAGACAAGACCATCCAAAAAGGATTGGTCCAGCTCCATCGCAAGAGCCTATTAAAGTTTCACTATTAAAGAGGCTTATGACGATATAGTTCACAGCATTAAACCATTCAGGTGGCATAAATGCCCGTCCTTCAGCATAGTTGCATATCCCACATACTTGAATAAAGATCACAATAGTAATCAAAAATAATAATAATACAAAAAAAATAATTCAATAAATATAATATATAATAATAATAATAATAATAATAATAATAATAATAATAATAAAAATAATAATAAATAACAAAAAAATAATAATATATCAATTAATATTAATAATGTTAATATTAATAATAGTAGTAATAATAATAACAGCTAATAATAATAATAAAAATAGTAATAATATAGTGATAATAATTTAATATAATAATAATAATAAAATAATAATAATAATAATAATAATAAATAATAATAATAATAATAATAATAATAATAATAAAAAGTGCATTTAAAAAATGTTGTGAATATACGATATTTGAGGAAATAATAATACTAATAATAAATAATTAAAAATAATAATAATAATAATATAATAATAAATAATAATATATATAATAATAATAAATAATAATAATAATAATAATAATAATAATAATATAATATTTCAATACTTTATTATTATTATTATTATTATTATTATTTTTATTATTATTATTATTAATATTATTATTATTATTATTATTATTATTATTATTATTATTATTATTATTATTATTCTTATCATTATTATTATTATTCATTATCATTATTATATTATTATTATTATTATTATATTATTATTATTATTTATTTATTATTATTATATTATTATTATTATTATTAATTAATTATTAATTAATTATTATTATTATTATTATGTATTATAATTATATTATAATTGGATGTGAAAAAAAAACTCCATTATTTTAAAAAAAAATTTTGTCACAAAATTTATAAATCATATATTTCACAAAAAAAAGTTTGCTTCTTCTTAAAAGGAGGGCAGAAAATATCTAGATATATATTTTTAGTGCACGACAATAAATTGTAGGAGAAAATCTAAATGAGGGAGGGGTGTAAACGCATTACTGATGAGGATAACATCCCATAAAGGGTATATATCTTAGGTAAAAACACTCCCATTCAGAATGTGGGATTTCAACGGTACATAGTCAAATAAAGTCTATAGAAACTGCACACGCTAATAAGTATATCTAGGGAGAACTTTCTTTTTTATAAGTAGAGAGCATTTCTTTTTTGTCTCGCTGGATGAATGGATCCGGCCACCAAAGTTAGGACGATGCTATCGCTATCGCTAATCGTTCCCGCGTAACATGCAACGGTTTCGAATCACAGGATACCTATCTTTCATTATTTTTCAATTCCAAAACTCTATATTTTAACTATTTTTATAGTTTAATTTTGGTTCGGCCTACGTGGAGAGCAATTGACTGAATTGAAGTGAAAAGGAAAATATTTTGAATAAATTCAACATAATAAATAATAATAATAATAATAATGAGTATGAATAATAATAATAAATAATAATATAATAATATAATAATAATATAATAATATAATAATAATAATAATAATTAATAATAATAATAATAATAATAATAATAATAATAATAATAATAATATAAAATAATCATATAATAATAATAATAGTAATAATAAATAATAATAATAATAAATAATAATAATAATAATATGATAATAATAATAATAATAATCAATAATAATATAATAATAATAATAATAATAATAATAAATAATAAAAATATATTAATAATAATAAATATTCCTCAATATCCTCAAATAACATTATTTTGGAAAAATTTGGGGCAGAGAAAAATTTATTAATCAAATATTACTGACAAAAAAAGTGTTCAGCTTCTTAAGGGGCGAAAAATAAGCTGTATCAAATTTCAAGTAGGACGAAACAGAAAATTTGAGAAAGAGAAAATCTAATGAAGGAGGGTGTAACGCCATGTCCTGAGTGGGATACATTAGGTCTTAGGAAAAACAACTTCCCATTCAGAATGTGGGGTTTTTCAACGGTACATATCAAAATGAATCTAAGAACTCAACACCAAATAAGAACTAGGAGAGCCTTTGTCTTTCTATTTGCATTTATCTAATAATGTTTGCTGTCTATCGTAGAGAGTGACTGAGAGACCGAATAGTTAAGACGATGCATATCGCTATCGCTACCGATTTTGCCAACATGCAATCAGTCGAATGGAGAGAGACCTTCACTATCCATTAATATATTCAAAACTAACAGACAACATTTTAGGTATAGTGTTTTAGATGTTTATTTTTTTCACCCCTATTGTATGAAGTTTAGAGCTGAAAAGCAATGGAAAGTGAAAGATTGTGATTGTTGTAAATAATATTTTCAAAATAATAATAGTAATAATAATGAGAATATAATAATAATAATAATAAAATGAATAATTAAAATTAATAATTAAATAATAATATAATAATAATAATAATAATAATAATAATTAATAATAATAATAAATTAATTAATAATATAATAAATAATGAATGAATTAGTAATTAATAATAATAATAATAATAAATAAGTAATAATAAAGGAATAATTGATGAGCTTAACCATTATTCATCTGAATATAATAATATATTATAGTATATTATATACTTATTATATAGATTATATGAGTACTAATATTAATATAAATACGGTTGAGTATATAATATATATAATTTTATATGATGAGTATAGTATATGAGCTAGTGGTTAGAGAAATATAAATAAACTAATAAATATACAATAATATATAGTGTATGTTATATTATTAATATAGAATTTATATATATAATATAAGTTATGGGTAATTTTATATATATTATTATTTATATATATATATAGAATCGGATTGTTGATGATATGAGTATTCTACTTTATATTGTAGTATTAGCTTATCTACTGAATATCTATGTTGAGAATAATATATATATATAACTGTATAGATTAATTCGTACTTCTCTCCATACTTCCTATAATTCAGTATGAGAGGTAACTAATATTATACATACCGGAATACAGGGCATATTCACTAATTATAATATGTTAGAGTTATTACGGTATAAACGAAAATTTGATCTTCATAATTATTTGCAGCGATGAAAAGAAATAATTATATAATCTAGATTTATATGTATTAGAATGAATAGTATATAAGTTAAGGTATATCAATATAAATATATAAGGCATTGATAAATTACTATGTTTTACTTGAGTTTAAGGATGAATAACTAACAAGAATATGACAGAGATTATATATTAGTTAATAGTGATATACTGTAGATAATAAGAAGATTTATTAAGTATAATATAATTGATATAAGCCTATATATATAACATAGTATAACTATATTTAGTATATATATATAAGTTATATATATAGTAGAGCACTTTTATTATTATATGCCTATATGTATGTGATTTTTATAATATATATAATATATATATATATATAATAGAGTAAGTTATATTATCTTTTTGTTATTACATATTAGATATAGTATATATACCATAATATATATATATATATATATATAATATTTATATATTTCACTTCTACATACCGTCTAGTAGTATATATATATATTATATATATATATATTCTTATATATATATAAGTAAATAATATTATTATATATATATATATATATTTATATATTATAATATATATATAATATATAATAATATATATATAATTAAAGTATTATTATATATAGTTGGGTAGATATTATTATTTATATAATACATAATAACGATGATTTGTAGAATATGATGTATAGTTATTATTTAACATTTATTAGAAGTGCATACCATATCTGGGTTCTTATATCATATATACAATATAGCGAGCCTACATTTATATTTAAGTGATATAGTATTATATTATATAATATATATAGTATAGTATATATATAATACAATTATATCAGTAGTTTAGATAAAAATTAAGATAATATAAATATTTTAAAAATGAATATATATATTGTGTTTGTATATTTACTATATATATATATATATATATACCATATATTATATATATATATACTAGTATATATAT
>JABUQX010111429.1:5000-12500 GCA_015478945.1 Trachelipus rathkii | reverse complement strand
TTCCTTTTCATTGGCTTCAGTTAACTTCTAAAAATAGGGCGAAAAAATAACTATAAACACATAAGTAAAAAAAAGTTTTGGGAAATTGAAAAATATGAAAGAAGGTATCCTCTTTCGAAACCGTGCATGTTGGCGAACGATAGCGATAGCGATAGTCATCCGTCCTAACTATTTCCGGTATCAAGTCCAGCTCCACGAAAGACAAAAAAAAATGGCAATAAAAAAGAAAGGTCTCCTAGTTCTTATTGCCGTGGTGAGTTCTTAGATTTATTTGATATGTACCGTTGAAATCCCACATCTTGAATGGAAGTTGTTTTTCCTAAGACGCTATGTATCCTCACTCAGGAATGCGTACATCCTCCTCATTAGAATTTCCTCCTTCAATTTTCCTGGTCGTCCCTACTTAAAATTAATACAGCTTATTTTTTGCCCTCCTTAGAAGAAGAAACTTTTTTTTGATAATTATAATCAGCTTGATTAAGAGAGAGGGTTGTGGCCAACTTTATTTTTAAAAAATAATGCATTTGTAGGTCTAGGTTTGTAGGAAAATAACCTAATTATAATAATAATAATATAATAATAATAATAAATATAATAATAATAATAATACATTATTTACCATAATAATAAAATATAATAAATTATTAAATATTAAAATATTAATAAATAATAATAATAATAATAATAAAATGATTATATTAATATATTATAAATGATAATATATAATAATAATAATATATAAATAAATAATAATAATAATAATAATAATAATAATACATATATTAATATAATTAATAAATAATCTTAATAATAATAAATTAATATAATAATATTATATTATTATTATTATTTATTATTATTATTATTTATTATTATTATATTATTTATTATTATTATAAGTTATTATTATTATTATTTATTATTATTATTATTATTATTATTATTAGTTAATTATTAGGTATTATTAATTATTCTCAAATATCCCTACATGCATTAATTTTATAATGCAAATTATTTATTATTAATTTATTATTATTATTATTATTATATTTATTGATTATTTATTATTATTATTATTATTATTATATTATTATTATTATTATTATTATTATTATTATTATTATTATTATAATTATTATTTATTATTTTATTATTAAAATTACTACTAATTATTAATATTATTTTATTATTTTATTATTATTATTATTATTAATTGTTATTATTATTATTATTATTAATTAATTATTGATTATTTATTATTATTATTATTAATTATTGATTATTATTATTATTATTATTATTAATTATTATTATTATTATTAATATTATTATTAATTAATTATTATTCAAGATTTTCGATACCCGTCGGAAGGAGCGAGAAGTGATAAATGCATTGGAACTTAATCGGAAAATCTTTGAGACTTTTTTAATAGCTCTGCATAGCTGACCGATCCTTTTTAATTCTTTCCCTAAACTGCAAAATAACTGTCAATGCTGGACAAATTTTGGTATTATTTCAGCCCATTTTATGATAACTAATGTTATAAGTTGGTTGTAAATAAAACGGTTGTCTTTAAGAATATTCCTAATTTAGACATTAGAGTTATTTTTCCTTTTAGGTTGGTAGACGATTTATAATAATAAAATAATAATAATAAAGATCAAAAAACCTTGAAACTTTATTTTTTTTTTATGGAAAACAATGATTAGAAAGGTAGATTTATTATTAATGGTAGCCATGCTCATGCTGTTAGTACAATCGTGGATCTACTGTGGAAGGTGAATTTTCTTTCTCAAATTGTTAAAAGGAAAGGCTTAGAAATGGATTAAAGGTAAAATAAAAGATGCAATAAATAGCTAAGTTTAAAGATGTTGGTGAGTGCTTTGAGAATGTGGAACATTAATCAAAATTGAAACCCTAAGAGTGAGCCCTTAATACCATCAACGTCAACCATCCAACAATTACAGAAAGATTTATAAATTATCATCCTAAAGAGTGTAAAGGGAAAGCAAGAGGGAGACTTAAAAGAGAAAACAATATAAAAGAAATACTAGAACTACGAGAAAATGTAAGTAGATAAAAGGAAAGTTATCTAAAAGAAAAATAAAGTTCTCCAAAGGTTACAGAAGAAAAAGTTTTGCGGAGGTGGAGTGGTGAGAAAAAAATGATTCCAACATCACATTTATAGCTAAAAGAGTGTTTGAAACCTATGCTTCAAAAGTATGCTCAGAGAGACTTTTCTGAAGCAGGTAATGTGTTTAAAGAGGAAAAAGATCAAGATTACGCCTAAACATATGAAGAACAATTGTTGTTTCTGCATCGTAATATCGAACATTCAAATAAATTTACACCCAAAATTAAAATAGTTAGGAAAATTTGAAGACTTTACCAAGAAAAAAATTAAAAAATTGCTGACCCTGGTCACATATGACACCTATTTCTTCTTTAATGTCTGGTTTCAATCTCAAACTGGTTCTTTAGTTACATTGGGTTCCTCCTAGTGCCATTTTGGTAATGATTGATTCCTAGGTTCATTTGAGACCTTGGCTTTATTAATGTTGTCTAATCCAGTTTCTAACCCGCTCATACAAGCGGCACATGGATGAACATTTTGTATTTAAGAATAAAACACAATGTTAACCCTTCCTTAAAAGTATTTTAACAATCAGTTTACCGAACACAAAATTTTCACCAATGAGAATATGAGAATCTTAAAAACTCTTTTAAATTTTTAGATCTACCGCTAAAAAAAAAAAAGGAAAGAAAAATATTTTATTGTTCAAATATACTAAATTGAAGTTTACAGAAAGAAAACCTTCACTGGATTAGGCCTGAACTTCTTCAGCCACATTCATTTGCTTTTATTAATACAATAGTGTTAAACATCTTACACAGAGATTTTCATTTGTTATTCCAGCTACTCATTAATGGACATTTAGAGTTCGATTATTTGACTGAAATATTTTAATATCATTTTGTAATCTTCATTTGGTACACAACTCAATAACCTTTGTTTTAAACTCTTACCTAAGAACAGAATCTAAACTTTACCACATCGCTCCAAAAAAAAATGATATTTTCATCGGAATTAGCTTCTTTTATGATTGCAATATTACCGTTAAGAGGAAAAAACAAACAAATCTAATCCTGCCTAGAAAGCTTTCCCCCAACGCCAATATAAATTTTAATTTTTCACATCAAATCTTTAACATCTCTCCATTCTTTACTCCATTAAAGAACCAAACTTAGATGTATCTTCGTTCCTCTGTGACATTTATATAAATTTTACTTGTGATGCGCTATGCAGCCGTTTACGTTGGCCAACTCGCTATTGGGGATAGCTTAACCATCGGCGGTAGCGCCCAACCGTCACTGACAACTTTTCTACACATTCCACTTCATTACTGTCATAATAAAAACATTGCCATAAATTAACAAACCACCATTCTAGATACTTCAACACTTTTCACTAATATCAATCACCAACGAAACAACTATTCTTCGCTATATCATAATCAACCAATAAATATCTCCAGTTTTCAAAGCACTCTCTTTTGTAATGACGTGATCCTTTTTAACATACAAATTTCATGAGTTTAAAAACATCAAATTACAGGAAAAGGTCTCACGTATAGTAAATGACGAGTTTTGTGAGGTAGTTTAAGACTCATATTTGATATTGCATGTAGTCATAGTTTTAGTCATCGGTTATATATTCAGGGTGTAAATATTTTTGCCTGTTGTTCTGTAAAATTAAAGATATTTTAAAAACTGAAAAAGTCTTCATTTTTATTTATATTTTTGTCATTTTATTATTTTATTTTTTATAGATATCCTAATGATGAGAACAGTATTTTCTCGAAACGTTGAAAAATAAAAAATTGAGTATATATATATAAGTTAGTAGTAAAATGAGGGGGGAAATAAAACTTAATTTTTTTTTTTTCCATATTTTTTATGCCTATTTATAATATCAAATAAATAAAAATTTGGATATATCTGTGACTGTGACAGCCTCTAATGTTAAACCGACTTCGCCTTTCGAAACAGATATATTATATATCCTATACAGAAATAACAACATATAAAGGATGTTTTCTATTGCAGAGATGAAATTGTCTTCTAAACAATTAAAAATGTAATTAAAATTCCCGTACATTCCGATGGAACCGGAATCTTTGAAATATTGCCGGATCCTGGGAAACTGGTACACCTCTAGTTTATTATATTATTATTAGTATTATTATTTATTATTATTTATTATTATTATTATAATTAAGTAGTTGTATATAAAAATCAAACATATTATATTATTGTTATTATTATTATTATTATTATTAATCTATTATTTTTATTTAATTATTATTATTATTTATTATTATTATTATCATCTATCATCCATCAACATTCATTCATCATCATCATCATCATCATCATCATCATCATCATCATCATCATCATCATCATCATCATCATCATCATCATCATCATCATATCATCATCATCATCATCAACTGTGCTAATAATATTGCTATTATTATTATTATTATTATTATTATTATTATTATTATTATTAATTATTATTATTTATTATTATTATTATTATTTATTATTATTATTATTATTATTATTATTATTATTATTATTATTATTATTATTATTATTATTATTATTATTATTATTATTATTATTATTATTATTATTATTATTAATGGCAGAAGTTGCTATACTGCATAGTAATATAGTAGTGGCCAAAGTCATCAGAATGATTATCTACTCCTTTATAATTATGCCATTTTAAAGCAAATGAAAATAAGAATTTACAACGTTTTTCAATTTCCAAAACAAAAAAAGACCAACAAACACAAATTTACAAAGAAATTTACTAAAACTGCTTTGGTTACACAAAAAACTAAATTGGGCGCGTTTCACGTTATTAAAGAGTCTTTGCTATCATATATATATATGGACTGCCACATATTTTTATAGTACCCATTCTTTGTTGTATGTTTTAAATTTAGTTTAAAAATTTCTTTTCAGTGCTAACCTTTCGACCTCACCAAACGGAATTATTGGTCTAATCTTTTCAGCCATTTTTATCTTATCTGCTTTGAGATCATTGAAATATTGTACTGAAGGCATGCAAGAAACGGGGCAATTATTTTTAAAGCATAACATTCGGGTTTTCTTTTGTCATTAAAGAGTGTAAAAGTTTTTGCAAAATAAGGATTTTAATATGAGTGATTAATAATCATAAATATAATAAAAAAATTTAAAATAATTAACAATAATTAATAAATGATAATAATAATCATAATATTAATAATAATAATAATAATAATGATAATAATAATAATGAAAATAATAATAATAATAATAATAATAATAATAATAATAATAATGAAAATAATAATGAAAATAATAATAATAATAATAATAATAATAATAATAATAATAATAATAATAATAATAATAATAATAATAATAATAATAATAATAAAAATAATAATAATAATAATAATAATAATATATATAAAATAATAATAATAATAATAATAATAATAATAATAATAATAATAATAATATAAGAATTTAATAATAATAAAAATAATAATAATAATTGAAAATAATAATAATGAAAATAATATAATGAAAATAATAATGAAAATAATATAATGAAAATATGAAAATAATATGAAAATATGAAAATAATATGAAAATAATAATATAATAATAAATAATAATTAATAATAATGAATAATAATAATAATAATAATAATAATAATATATAATTATAATAAATTAATAATAATAAATAATAATAATAATAATAATATAATAACCTCAAATAATAATAATAATAATAATAAGAATAATAACAGATAATAATAATAATAATAATAATAATAATAATTAATAATAATAATTAATAATAATAATAATAATAATAATAATAATAATAATAATAATAATAATAATAATAATAATAATAATAATAATAATAATAATAATAATAATAATAATAAAAATAAAAATAAAATAAAAATAAAAATAAAAAATAAAAATAATAATAATAATAATAATAATAATAATAATAATAATAATAATAATAATAATAATAATAATAATAATAATAATAATAATAATAATAATAATAATAATAATAATAATAATAATAATAATAATAATAATATTAATAATTACATTTTTCGAATAGGAATATTACATATAGCACAATATAAAAATAAAACTATTCATCTATGCACTAGTTTTAGTAAAATACAATATCATTTAATATTTAAGTGTATTTAAATAAATTAATAAATAAATTAATAAATAAATAAATTAAAATAATTAAATAAATAAACTAAAAAGAACCATTTTAAAACTTTTTATTGCTAAATAAGTTTACATTTTTATTACTGTATAGTGTAAGGTCTAATATTCTTAGTGACTTACAGCTTTATAGTTGTCACCACCACTTACGGGCAGAGCTCTATTCAAGGAGGGGGTGTTACACGTCTCAGAAGCTCGTCTCAGAAGATCACCAACTAATTTGCAAATTTACGCAATTAGCACAGACGGCAGGCTTTGAGTGATGGAGATTAAATTTCAGCAGGAAAAACACAGAAAGATGGCAAGAGAGTTCCACAGAACAAGAGGTGGCAGGAAAGAAGGAAGCACCGCAGCGTACTAGCTGGAGTACCAATTATCCACACAAAACTCATGTGCAGATACAGCACCCCTTGTGCTACGCGGGCGCCGTAAAGGTGGTGGGACGCGAGTTACAAGTTCCCTCGAGCATCTGCCGCTGCGGTACCTATAGAAAAGAGATAAAGCACCAACATCGCGCCGCAAAGACAGAGGGTCAAGTGAAGTGGGAAGATTACAGAACAGTTTATAAGTCTTTTGGCCTTTGACTCGACCCTGTCCAAAAGCCGGGTGAAACCAGAGCCCCCCCCCCAGATATGAGAGCAGTACTCCATACAAGGGCGGATGAGGCCCTTGTATAGCTGGAGTAACTGAGAAGAAGGAAAAAAAGTCGCGCAGTCTAAACAGAACTCCACAGTTTCTTTGAGGCCGCCCTGAGCAACCGTTGTGATGTGAGTTTCCAAGACATTTTTTTTGTTTAATGTTAAGGCCAAGGATGTTATATTGTCAACAGGAGAGACGAGAGAACCGTCGAAAGAGAAATAGGAAAGTTGGAAGGTGTTTTAGAGAGGGAGATTTGTAGAAGTTGAGTTTTTAAAGAATTAAATTTCACAAGGTTGAGACGACCCCACCCGGAAATCTATCCAGGATCAGCGGGAATAGGATCGGAAAGATGAGGACGAGAAGCAATTTCTAGAAGTAAAAGAAGGAAGCAGAATGAAATGAGTTGAAGAATGAAGGGTCGAGTCATCGGCATACGAAGTGGATAGAGTTAGAGTTGCAGGTGAGAAGATCATTAATTGAAAAGTGAGAATAAAGTAGGAGATAAGACAGAACCCTGAGAAACA
>JABUQX010111428.1:10000-15494 GCA_015478945.1 Trachelipus rathkii | reverse complement strand
AATAGCGGAGTTAAGACAGGGTTGTGTTATGTCTCCTTGGTTATTCAATTTTGTATATGGATGGGGCTTATGAAAGAACTTCGAGGTGGCTATGCAGGTAATTGGTGGTTAAATTGGTGGAGAAGGAGATGAGTGGAGGGTGCCCTACCTATTATATGCGGATGATTTGGTTCTGTGTGCAGTGAATCTGAAGAGATTTGAAGGATTGGTAGAGAGATTTGCAGGGTGTGTAAAAAGGAGGCGCTTGAAAGTAAACGTGGATAAGAGTAAGGTTATGGTTGTGAGTGAGGGACACTCCTTAGTGTGAAGTTATGTTAGATGGTGAGCAGCTGGAAACAATTGTCTGAGTTTAAGTATTTAGGGTATATGTGGATGAGAAGGGAACGGACGATGCCAGAGTGTTAGTAGGAAAGTTTGTGAATAGGCCAGGAAATGTGCTGGTGCAATTTAAATCGTGGTGAATGTTAAAGGCGAACTAAGCTTGAGTGTGCTAGGGTTTTAAATTGGCGGTATGTTGTTACCTGTGTTATTGTATAGTAGTGAGACTATTGGTCTGGAATACAGAAGTATAGATCGTAAAGTGTCAATGTGTTCAGATGCGACAATCTTAGCGGGTGTCTAGGTGTGAGAAGAATTGATTAAAATGAGAATGAACGTATTAGTGTGTGGTGTTGGTGTGAAGAAAGGGGTAAATGAGAGAATAAATGAAGTATGTGAGATGGTTTGGGTCATATGGAAAGATGAATGATAGTCGGTGGTTAAGCGGATGTTATTAGGGCGAGTGTGTCGGGAACCGACCGGCTGGGAGACCGAAGAAAAAGTGGATTTGAGCTCAGTAAACGAATGTGTACAAGGAGAAAAAATTAGTGAGTTTGGTTTAGAGGCGAGAAGAAAGGTTATAACAGGAGTGAATGGCGGGCTTTGTGAGGGGGTATTGGTGTGCCCACCTGCGGCCAAGGGACTTAACCCTACTTGACGATCTTACCATAGTGAGGGTCCATTCACTGTCCCATGTAGCTTTAGGGTGGATTTTCTGACTACGATGAGTTCTCACTAATTAATGGTTACTGAGGGGGCGGTTAAGGCTGGGGCTTTCTTTATCGGACCTTAGTCATGTTCTATACTGCTTGTTCTTTTTCCGGATAGCTCGTTTACGCACCTTACTCCCATTCTTGCGAGAAAAATAGAAGGCAGATAAAGAAGAAAGAAAGATATTTAATATATAATATATATATAATATATATATATATATATATATATATATATATATATATATATATATACTATATATATATATATATATATATATAGTATATATATATTATATATAAATTAATATATATTATATATATATATATATATATATATATATAAATATATATATATATTATATAATAATTAAATATATATATTTATATATATATATATATATATATATATATATATATATATATATATATGTAGATATGTGTGTGTGTGTGTGTGTCTGTGTTGGCGCGAGCTCGCGAGCTTGATTGCATCCATTATTTTTACTTTTATTTATAGTTCGCACCTCACTTTCATTGCCCTATTATTGGAGTGGAGCCACTCTAGGTAATTTATACCTAGGATTCGAACGAGAAGGAAAATGTCAAATGTTATCTAAATCAAAGGACGACATGCAGGTATATGAGAAATTAGAAGAATGCGGAGAAATTAGGAGGTGTCTCATACAGGCTTTACCGTTTTATTATAGGAAAGAATAAAGAGCGGTAAATCCTAGGATCAGGGAGTTGAACAAAGATAACAATGAGAATGTTTAGAGACTTGAGTTACATGAAATCATCTAAAAGGTAGATTATGAAAATAAAGAGATTAGAAGTACCTAATCCAATGTATTAGCGATAGTATAAAAATTGAAGCATCTTCTCAAAGCAGGATGTAAGCCCGGAAGCACAAGTTTGGAAAACCACTGAAGGAATTACGTCAGGATCATTCACCTAAGTATTAATACCAAAAAAAGAGTAAAATTAACGTTTTTAGATGCTAAAATAAGGAAGAATAATTAGGGATTCTCCTCAAGTGGAATTAGAGGCATTAGTTTGAGCGAAGGATTCAGTCTTAGCAGAAGGTAAAAAAGTAGCTATGCTAATGAAAGAAATTAAGGGTGGAAAAGAAAGAAAGAGTTGATATTTATACCAAGTTACCAAAGAGAACGGAAGGCAGAACTAGAAAGATCGTTGCATATTTTATCGAGAAAAGAACAAGCCGTGTTATACCATGGTTTTTATTAGTTTAAGTTTGAGGAAAGAAAATGAATGTATGTCTTCACACCTCACAAAATTTCCTCGGCAATGTGCTATGAACATTCCAAAGGACCTACTCGACCAAAAGCGTAAATATTCCATTCCGCAAGTCCGACCTAGCAGCATCAAAATGCTAAATACTATTCCTCGCTGATGTCGGGAGCTGTTCCTGCCGAAGATTTGAAGGCACTAAAATAAGATCGTGATTGTTGGAATTATCCAAATTTGAAATAGGATTAACAGTATAAGAAGGATAGAAAGTTAAGAAAAGATCTAATAATTTGGATTCATCTGGAAGATGGTCAAGGATTCGAGTTGGGATCTGAAACATACGTTCAAAGATATTGTAGACAAAAAAACGAAAAGAGACCTCACCAATTGTATCTTAAGAATTAGATCAAAGCTATTGGCTGATGTTAATATTGAGATAACCAACAATTATGGCTTCAAAAAAAGGCGAGAAAATTTGCTCTATTTTGATGTTTCAAGCTTAAATGGTCAAAAAATTTAAAATAGTCAGTTGAGTTATAGACATCTACAGACAAGATAATTATACACAGAAAAGATATTAAAAACTCTGAGGCCATATTGTATATATGTACTTCGTTGATAAACGTAATTGATCAAATGACAGGTAGAATATGATTTAAAATCAAATGCAATTTATTTACTCTCTCTCTCTCTCTCTCTCTCTCTCTCTCTCTCTCTCTCTCTCTCTCTCTCTCTCTCTCTCTCTCTCTCTCTCTCTCTCTCTCTCTCTCTCTCTCTCTTACTTTTTAAACATTTTAATTCAGTTACAAAAAATCGAATTTGGAGAGACTTCCGAAAGTGAAATCGTCCTTTTATTTACTGCTTGGAAAGACACACAAATCCAATGTTTCTGCTAATCAAATTTTAGGCTTTATAATCTTATTACAGCAGCTTACGTGTCGAAGAAGAGAAGACAGTCATCAAACACATACGTGTCGAAGAAGAAGAAGAAGACAGTCATCAAACACATACGTGTCAAAGAAGAAGAAGAAGACAGTCATCAAACACATACGTGTCGAAGACAGTTATCACATCAACACACACGTCGATCAAAGCAGTCAGATATATACACGTTGTTTTTGTTCTTTTCGATTCAATTATTACTGAAAAATGCTTTCTATTATTATTATTATTATTATTATTATTATTATTATTATTATTATTATTATTATTATTATTATTATTATTATTATTATTATTTCTGGTGTTAATATTATCGTTGCGATGTTATTTCGTCTGTTAGAATTTTCAACGTCAGACTCTCTCTACTAATACTGTACACTATCTATATACTATAATAATATTATATATAATATATATTATATATATAGATATATATATAATATATTATATATTATTATAATATATTATATATATTATATTACTATATATACGATTATAATATATATATATATTTTATATATATATAATATATATTATATATACCGGCTATAGTATATATTAATAGTATATATTATACTAATCACAATATATATATATATATACTATATATATATATATATATATATATATATAATATATGAATAAGAGATAAAGCGTAATTTTGGCAGATTTATTATAATGGACGTTTCGGGTATATAACGTCACCCATCATCAGCACTGCAATTGAATAAAATAATATATTTTATAACACAAAATATAAATAAATAAGATGAAACCAATAAAAAGACTTAAATACATGAATGAAACATATGCTAAATTTAAAATAAGAAAATCAAAACGAAAAAAAAGTACCTAAAATTGAGTTAGGTTCCAGTTATAGAGAAGGCGATATGCAAACTAAAAGTTACGAAAATTTGTTAAAGTTGAGAAAACAAAAAAGCCCAGAAAAAAAATTACTGATTTGGTGTATTTAAAAATTAATGAGTGAAGAGCGGGTTAGAAGAAAAATCCTTATTTAATTAATGCGGATTTTAAGTCAAGAATGTTTTAAGTCAAGAAAGAATCTTTCTGTCGAGTTGATCATTGAAAGGTATGATTGCGTATGGAGGAGTTTTTGGGGTTGTTGATCAAACAACCAGTTTATAAGAACATACGAGTTCATTCATTGTATTACAGTTTATATTAGTTCAATTTAATTTATGTATTTTTTGTGTTATAAGAATTATATTATTTATCTCTATTGCAGTGCTGATGTAGAGTACGTTTACATACCCCACAACTTTCCATTATAATAAATGTTGCCAAAATTACGCTCACTTCTCTATTCATCTATAAATGCTGGCTCCCTAGGAACAAATCTATTACAACTATATATACTATCATATATATATATATATATATATATAGTATTATATATTATATATATATTATATAATATATATATAAATATATATATATAGTATATTATATATATAATATACTATATATATATACTATATACTATATATTATATATTAATAAAATATATATATATATATATCATATATATATATATATAAATAAATATATATATTATATTATTATATATATATATATTATTTTTTATAATATATATATGAATAATATAGTATATATATTAGTATGGGGACGATTAAAATCGGATAATCCGGCGATCGCACTCGGCATCGGAATCTGAGGAATTCGGTGTTTTTCAAGGAAATCGGATCGAATCGAATCGACAAATCTGTCCGATTCTTTTAACCCGATCTCTTTGGTATACATTCTAAAATAATTTTTATTCGATCTTTATGATATTTTCAAATACAATATTTCGAAGTCTGCCATATTGGATTTTAATTCAGTTCTCCTTAATCTCTATTTAATAAAGAAAACTGGATTGAGTGGCGCATCCTATACGTAGAGTCCTAGAGTATTATATTAACGTTTTCAGACCAGCGACGGTAAGGCGAGTCATGGGTATGTTTCGGTTAGTTCATGTTAGTTATAATATGTTTTACAGTTATATACACCATGAACTCGATAAGTGAGGAGTGATATATTTGCTTAGTAAGCTGTGAAATGGAGCTATTGAATAACATATGTAATTAATTAATTATGAATATTTAATATTTTGGTTATACCAAGGTTATATTACTTAAACGAATTTGCACACTGTTTGACAAGAGCCAGATTTTAGCGGAACGATATATAACGATTATTGAAGTTATTGATCTTTCTCTTAAAATATCACCCCTAGCATACACACACACACAGTT
>JABUQX010111428.1:0-5000 GCA_015478945.1 Trachelipus rathkii | reverse complement strand
CTATGAACGTGAAGGAAGGCGGTGCAGCCCGGATGGCATTGCATTCCCCGTGTTTTGAGACGTGTCTTCGTTCGCTGGCCCTCCTCTCGTTCAACAATATTCTCTATTCTCAATACTAACATTTCCCTCAGTGTTGGAAAGCACGCACCATTTTCCCTCAGAAAAAGGAAGGCGCTCTGATCTTTCTAACTAATCGCCCTATAGCTCTCACTTGTATTCTATCTAAGATCTGTGAAACCCTTCTCAACCTCATTTCTTAGACCATTCTGGAATCTCATTCACTTCTTTTCCGATCGCAGTACGGCTTTCGGCGTCCGAGGTCTACTGGGCGATATACTTCCTATCTTACTGATTAATGGTCTTCGCCTTTAGAACTATGGGGAGAACGTTGCCGTGGTTGGCGCGTGACATATCCAAAGCATTGACCGCGGTTATGGCACGCGTCACTGCTCTCAAGCTCCCCTCCTTTGATTCCTCCTTCTCTTTGCTTACTTTGTCTAGTTTTCTCTCAAATCGTCAATATCGGCTGTTGTTGACGGGGCTACTTCTTCTTTTTGCTGTCAATTGTGGTGTTCCTCATGGGTTCTGTCTTATCTCCTATTTTACTTCTTACTTTCATTAAGAGTCTTCTCACCTGCACATTCTAACTCATTCCACTCGTATGCCGATGACTTCACCCTTCATCTTCAACTCATTTTCAATTCTTCTCCTTCTTTGAGAAATTGAGTTGACTCTCGTCTTAATCTTTCCTATTCTATTCTCGCAGATCTGGATAGGATTTCCGGTATGGGGTCGGCTCAACCTTGTGAAATTTAATTCTTTAAAAATCAACTTCTACAAATCTCCCCCACTAAAAAACATTGCAACTTTCCTATCTCTTTCGAACGGGTTCTCTTGCGTCTCTGCCTGTTGACAATAGAACTCCTTGGCCCTTAACATTAACAGTTTTTCTGTCTTAGAATTTCTCCATAACAATTCTGGCCAGAACGCCTGGAAGAAATCTGGAATTCTGTTTAGACTGGAATTCCAGAACCATTATTCAAACCAGTACTCCAGCTATAACAAGTGCTCATCCGCCTTGTATGAAGTACTGCTCTCATATCGGGGGGCTCTGGTTCCACCCTTCTTTTGGACAGGGATCGAGTCAAAGGCCAAGAGACTTATAAACTGTCGTACTTTCACTTTCACTTGACCCTCTATCTTTGCGCGCGATGTTGGTGCTTCGTATCTCTTATTCTATAGGTACTGCAGCGGCAGATGCTCAAGGGAACTTGTAACTCGCGTACCACCACCTTTTACGGCGCCCGCGTATAGCACAAAGGGTGCTGTGTTCTGCGCATTGAGTTTTGTGTGCATACCGGTAACTCCAGCGCTAGTACTGTCGCCGGTGTTCCTTCTTTCCTGCCACCTCTGTATCTGTGGAATTCTTCTTCCATCTTATGTGTTTCCTGCTGAATTTAATCTCCCTCTCTTTAAAGGCCTGCGTCTGTGCTCATTGCGTAATTTGCTGCATTAGTGGTGAGCTTCTTTGAGCGTACTACACCCCCATCTTGAATAGGGCTCTGCCCGTGAGTGTGTGGTGATCAAACTATAATAAAAAAAAATATAATATTATATTATATTATATATTAATATTTAATTATATATATATAATATATATATATATGACTATAAATATATATTATATCATATATATAAAATTTATGCTATATTATATATATATATATATATATAATATATATATATATATATATATATATATTATATATAATATATATATATAATATATATTATATATATATAATATAGTATATATATAAATATAATATACAATATATATATATAATAATAAATAATATATATATATATAATATATATACTATATATAATTATTATATATATTATATATAATATATATATATATATATATATCATAATAATATATATATTTTATATATATATATATATATTAATATATTATATATATATATATATATATATATATATTAATATATATATATTATATATATAATGTATATATATAAATATATATTTATAATATATATATATATATATAATATATATATATTATATATATATATATATATATATATATATATATTATATAATATAATATAATATTATATATATATATAATATATATTATATATATATATATAACTATATATATATATATATATAGTATATATATATATATATATATATAAATATATATATATTATTATTTATATATATATATATATATATATATATATATATATATATATATATATATATATTATAATATATATATAATAATTTATATATAATATATATTATATATATATATACAGTATATATAATAATATATATTATATATTATATATATATATAATAATATTTATAATATATGTATATATAATATATTTAAAAAATTTACTTTTTCAGATTTTTATTATTTTTATTAGTATACTAAAATATTAAAAATTGTAAATTAGTAACAATTAAAACATTAACATTGTTATTACTATAATAAATAATCATGGCAAGCATTTACCCATCAACCAGCAAAGAAGGATCTATTCATTCTAAATCAAAAAGTTTAGCATGGAAATTATTCGACATAGGATAAGGATGATCAATCAAAAACTGTTTATCCTCTTCAATAGTAATATGTCAACAGAAACAAAATATTTTTATTCAGTTAAATATGTTTAAAATTTAATATTTTTTATGCTCCAAAAAAAATTAAGGAGGAAGAAGAAAAGGAAATTACAGAAGCAGAAAAGATAAATCTTACGTAAATATTTTCAGAAACCTAAAGGGAGTAAAATCTGAGTTGCAATTAGGAATGCCTATATATTAAATAAATATCGATATATCGATAATCGATATTTTAAAAAAAATTTCAAATTGCCCTCGATACTATCAGTCAAAAAATATTATCGGTTTAAAAAAATATCGTTTAAAATTAATATATATATATATATAATATATATAAATATATATATATATATATATATATAGATATATATATATATATATATATAATAATATATTATTATATATATATATTATTATATATATATATATATATATATATATATATTATAAATATATAATATTTATACTATATTATGCTATATCTATATAGTATATATATACTATAATATATAATATATATATAATATATATATATTACTTACTATAATACTATATAATATATAATCATATATTATATATATATATATATACTATAATATATATATATACAACTAACATATAATAATATATATATATACTTATCTATAATATATATATATATTACATAATATATATATATATTATATAACTATATATATATAGGTATTAGTAATATATATATATTTATATACTATTATTATATATTATTATAATATTATATAATATTATATCACAATTCCTATATATATATAATATATATATATATATATAATTGAATCAGCCAAATGCTTTATAATATAATATTTAGCTTTGTGTGAAATCAAGAAATTTACTTGAGGAACTATAGCAGAATAAATTTCTGTACCACAAACTTGGCTCCTCGAGTCAGCTGCTATAAACAAATTAAATATAATTAAAAATTACTTAAAAAATAAATTTTAAAATTATTACAAAAGTTTTTGCGTTCTTTACTTTTTGAACAACAAATCGCGTCAGAGTTAAGGATGTTGTTAAATGATGGGATCTATTTGTGAATCATTACTTTGTATATATTATAATTAGTGGAATTGTTAATGCAAAATGATTCTGTGAAATCTTCTAAATGGAATGTTTCAATGTTGATAGATGGGCTCGATGTGTGTCTATGTGTATAGTATGGTTGTGGGTAGTATCTGTGTAAGTGAAGGGCAAGTTGCGGATTGTCTCGAAGCTAGTTCACTATTTGTGATGGAATTGCGGCGGGGTGAAGTCATGTGTCTTCCCAATGTATATTACTTCCCAGGGGGATCACAAGGTTATTTTGTAAACACATTTGAGAAGTGAAGGTACTTGGTTGGTATGAGATTTTAGGTTAAAATTTTTTTTGAAAGGACAGAAGAGTTGAAATGAGGTGTGTGGATAGTTTTGGGAAGGAATTTTTTTGCAAAAATTTGAGAAAGACGAAGGATTAAAGGGAGTGGAAGCATATGTATGATCACGGAGGAGGTTGGAAGTATAGAAGTTATTTTGGCCCAATTACGATAGAGTCGATCTCAGTATAATGTAGGTTGACGGATAGGATAGTTACGAAAGGTATGAAAAGGATAAAATAAATTCATTTTGGAGGTGGGGGGAGAACAGATCCTTAAAGCTCTAAGGAATAAAAGGATAAGGTACCAATTTAAGTGTTTAGAGAATTGGAAGAAAACCAGTGTATATTTGGAAGGGTTGGAATGTTTTCTATAGACCTTATTGATGTTAGTGGTGATCGGAGCCAAATTAAAGAATGTGGTCTAAAAAGGGTAGTTTTTGTAAGTTTATATGTTCTTATAGTAAAATTAATTAGGATGAATGTTATTAATGAAATGAGGAATTAACGTGTTAGTGTTAACAGGTATAGCTACGAAGATATCATCCAATATCTGTACCAAAAAGAGTTGTTAAGAGAGGGTGGGGGAGAATGTGATAGATTTCTAAAAGTTCCATTAAGATGTTGGCAAGGATAGGGGAAGGGGACGATCCCAACTTTAGACCCATGTTTGTTTTTGAAAAAGGTTTTTAAACTAAAAGTATAATATGTTCAAGGGTTTAAAAGATACGGTTGTTTATAGAGGAATGTTTATAGCTGACAAAGAATGATGTTGTTCTTAATTAAATAAAACGTCTACTCGTAGCCAGTGATGGTATCTGAGGAAACAGGTACACGAATGAAAGAGTGAGACACTCGATAAACTTAAAGCTATGCGTTACGGTGCATGTGTACTATAACTATTATCGTTATTGATGTTTTTAGTTAGAAATAATAATCGTACTCTGGG
>JABUQX010111427.1:5000-15416 GCA_015478945.1 Trachelipus rathkii | reverse complement strand
AGTAAAATCAGTCTATGTATCTAGTTAGTATGAACGTACACACTTTCATCTTTAAAATATAAATTTTTAATGGATACCATGTAAGCCCAGCAGTGGAAAGAGATTGAAAAATACATTGCAAACATGTACTTCATTTGAGGAGAATTCAAAAATGGTAAGATTAGATCTGTATGAATGAAATTTTTCCAAATAATAAGGTAGCTCCTTACGGGCTCACAACATATCGACCGCGGAAGGGTCATTTATGCAACCAGATTAACTAGAGGATACTTTCAAGGAATTAAAAGAATCATTACTTAAAATCAAATATATTTCAAACCAATCTTATAACACGTATCAAAACTAGAGGTCTGACTATTTTTTGGTCAGAAAAAAAAAACAATGAAAAATCTGGAACTAATGATCAGAGATGAAGTAGGGGTACAACAATGGAATAATCAGTAGTAAAGGAGTACTACAGGGACCGCAGAAACTTAGAATTGCTGACGAGGGAAACAGCTTTGTGACATAAACGGAGCAAAGATGTTAGTTGTGATTTCGAAAACACGCAGATGAAAGCAGGGCGACACACGTACTGGCCAAAGTTTCCCAGACTTCTAAACATTAAAACATCATGATGCACATATCCCATAAAATACTTTTTTAATCCACACCAACAAGTTCCAATCCAAGTTCACGATGGCGTAACGTCTAGAATCCTATGTATGACCGACTAATACGGAATGGAACAAGAAATTTTTATCAAAATCAGTCCTAACAAGCCGAAATCGAAACAAAAGCAAAGACGAACCAAATGACGATTACACTGGGACTCTTCCCCTAACGTCGACAACCTGCCCAACAGTTAGTACTATATATGCTATAGCTACATATTACTATAAAGTACTATAATATGAGCAATAATTAATATTATTATACTTATATAAGTCTATCTCGACTGACCATACGTATACTATACATATAGATATTATATATAGTATATCATATACTTATATAATATAATAGTAACTAATATATGATATGATATATAGGCCTATAATAATAATAATAATACTATATATAGTGGAAATAGTATATATATATATATATAATATATTACTTATCATTAGTCATAGATATAATACAGTATATAATACTATGGATATATAGTAATATACTATAATACTAAGCAATACACTCAAATCCACTCACACCTGAACTAAAAGACGCATCCTCCCACGCACTCACAACTACTCGACAATCATTAACCATAGCCTTAATCGTCACCCCGTGGACGATGGGTCTCATACATACGAAAATAACAGAACAATATATGTGTAGTATTCTTTAATAATAAACCTCCATAGACTGATATTTCAGATACCTCATCCATAATCCTCTGCACGCATAGGCCTTGATCAGTCCGGGCGTGCACCGTAGGCCCTAATAATTTTTTACTACGCATTCAAAGAATTACAGTAATAACAGAAAAAATTAAAAAAGTATTGCCACCACTGCATTGTGTTGAAACACCACTAATTATCTCCATCGGACGCAGACCGTGTGTGTAATTAAAATAGTTTTTAAAGTGAAGGTAACCTCAACCTCGATGGAACAAGTATAAGATCATTTAGTTCTTACGACAAATATGCCGTACTTGTTAAGACCAGCTAAGTAGACACAAGTAATTTTATAATATTAAAGTTAAACGTTACGTAGCCAAGGAATCTCTAAATCCATTATCCTGATGAAATTTGAACTAATACTCTACACCTGAGGCGGTAGTCTGTAATTATAGTCCTTAAGTGGCTCCCGCTTCACGGAGTTGATTTAATTTCCAATGACCTAACTCTTGCGAATACCTTAATACACTAATAAGAATTCCGGACGAATCTGACTGAACAGAAAATCCTCAGAATTTAATAATATACTGGCTTCGAACATGTTAAAAAATCGGCGAAGAGAATGTTGAGAAAAGTTGACGATGCAACTAGCCTTCGCCATATACTCGTGTATATATATATACTATATACCAGGCATATATATATATATTAATTATTAGTTACTAGAAAATGAGTTATATATAAGTTGCATACTAATAAATATATATATCTACCCGTCATAACTATTAATAACATATATATATAATATATACAATATATATAATACTATATTATATCACGAGTTCTCATATATTAAGAATATATAGTATATATACGATACTAGGCCTTCCGGCCAATTATACTTCGTATTATATATATAATATACTATATAAATATATATTATATATTATATATATATATATATATATATATATATATATAATATATATATATAAATGATCGTAACACTTAACGGCCACCCGGAAAGAGTTGGATCGAAAAAAATTCTCAGCGTAGAACTCATATCAAGAGTAAAACCCACTTCTAGGGGGGGCGCAGTCCCAAACCCTCTCGCCCCCCCTATTGCCCCCCCTAGACGACGGTCCCATGTATGCAGGATGATTTAGTTTTGTAGAGCTCCATTGGTAGATGCCCTTTCAAAAAGACTAATTAAAATATTGCTGACAAATCTATTGCTGAATCTATGTCTAGTATTAATTTATCAATAAAAAGTGAGACGCTATCCAAGTTTTAGCCATAAAAACAGAATAAGAAAAATTAAAGAATAAATACCTAAATTAAAAATTTCTTATGGTTTTTTTAAAAAACTTGGAATGAGATTAAATATCTCGGTTTTATTTTAAATGAAAATTTAGAAGATAGGTGCACGACTATGAAAAGACGCTAGGGACAAATTCTTGAACGTTATAACGTTTTATTAAGAGATTTAGTTCGTCTAGCAAATGTAAACAGAATATTGTTGTATATTTATCAAGATCAAGTCTTATTGCTGCCAGCTCACACTCCCCCCATTCTACTTCACGGACAAGCCACCAACCAGATCATTGATAGCTCTGTGCAGTTTTAAAACACCGTTTTTTTCTCACTATACCTATTCAAATAGTTAGCGTCAATTATCATTCAAACCACTCTTGAAGAGTCCATCCCGTACTTCTTCATCAGCGATCACGACCCTTTTATAAAAAAACAACGATAAAGTTCTAATCATGACCATTCACGTGTAAATCATTGCTCAAACCCTTAGTAGCTCCATTATTTGGCTCCTTCATCGAATTGTCTAAATGCCACTCTGAACAACATCCACTTTTGTTAACTCTGCCCAGCCTCCAAACGTCAACCTTAGAACATCTACTGCGTGACCCAACTGTTTTTATTGCTAACAAGTTCACTGTTATAATTTAAATATGTCCTCTATCTATAAGCAAATATTCTCTCTTTTCATGTATAAGCCACTCGTAGCAGTTCCGGTTCATCTCGTCTACTGGAACAAGAAGTTCTTGCGCCAAAGGCATTATGTGTTGGCATCATCAAAGGACACCTAGCCAGATTACTGCTTGGCACTGTCTTTACTACTTAAGATAATGACCCTTGAAGTCGCCTCCGCCACGCACCATAGGATAAGTGAAACATACCCACATTCTCAGCACAGGCAGCCCCAAATTGTTCAAGCCAGAAGACGACCCCTAAGATGAAATCGTACTTGAACTCGAAGCTAATCTTGTGCGTATTCAATTCCTACTAATCGCTCCTGCCGACCGACACCCTTCAATTTGGTGAAACAGACATTAAATTTTTTAACTGTCAACTTTTTGTTCTTTTCACCTTTTTATTTTCCAGTTATCTTTTTCTCGTTGTGGCCGTTATGGCCTTTTCCTATCAACTACTTCTCCTCACTAAGTGAATCTCTTCGCGACCTTACCTTCTCCTCAATATAACGTTTGCTCCGTTCGACGTTACGATATCAAATCGATACTTTAAAGACGTGCTATCTTGAACGCATCTATCTGATCCTCAAGTCTATCTAATCTTATCTATCCTAGTCGTATATCTACTTCATATCTCTATGCCCCTGATCTAATCTATCTTACAACTTGTCTCCCTATCAGCTCATCTATCTATGCTATTCTATCTGATCTATCTATCTATCTATCTCATCGGATCTATCGTTTATATCTATCTATGCTATCTATCTATCTCATGATTTCATGATTACCACGGTTGTCTTGATGATGGTGAATGTGCTGTAAATTTTCATGATATGCTATGAATTGACAAAACAAGCCTATTGTGTTTATTCCTCTTTACAATTCAATTGTATATTATAAACAGAATGATGCCTTTTCAAGCTATTTATTCGATATAAAAGGAAACGTCTACTATACTTTGGAGTATATACTATATATATATAATCAGTATCAATATATATACTATATATATAGTATACTATATCATATATACTATATATAAAATATTAATTAATCAATATATTTATATATTAATAACATATATATATATATATATATAAATTTCTATATAATATTATATATATATAAGTATATATATATATACTATATATATACATATATATATTATATTATATATATATATATATATAATTATAGATATATATATATTAATATATACTATATATATCAATTTATATATATTAATATATATCTAAATATAATATAGCATATAAATATATATATATATATATATATATATATATAATATCATATTAATATATATATATATATTATATAAATATTATATATACTATGATATATATATATTATATCAATATATTATATATATATATGATAATATTACATACTATATATTATTACTATATATTATAATATTATGATATATATATATATATCAGTGGAATATATATAGGTATATATATTAATATATATATATATATATATATATATTATATATATATATATATATATAACCGATATATATATAATATATATTATATATTATAATATATATCAATATATAATAATACTAATATATATATATATATAATATATTATATATACCTATATTATACACATATATATATTAATTATGCGTTTAAACTCCGTTTCTTGGGAAACTGAATCTTAAAATTAAAAAAGTACAATAACACCACATCCAGATCCCAAATGCCCTTCCCGTAAACATCCATATTAATTACAAGAAAGACGTTATAATTACTATTAGTCAAAGCTTCATTCATCAGCTTAAATGTAAAATAATAATTAATATAATATAACCAATTCGCCAAAAATTGAAAATAATAAATAATAATAATAGATAATAATCAACTAAATAAACTAATAATAATTTAATCTCAATAATCATACTCCAATAATAATAATGTAAATTAATAATAATTATGAAGAATATATTATATAACAATCAATCATTTAATTATAATAATAATAATAATAATAATAATTAACAATCTCATCAATAATTGATAAATCATCTTTTTAATAAGGTAATAATAAATAATAATAATTATAATAATTAATTTTAATACAATAAATAGTTATTTATAACATAGTAACCTACATAATCAATAAGTAATAATAATAATAATATAGATAGATAATTAATAAATAATAATAATGAACAATCAATAAATAAATAAAATAATAATAATAAATAAATAATAATAAATAATACTAATTAATAATTATAGCCACTAATAATAATAATAATAATTTTATAATAATTAATAATAATATAATATTGTAATAATTCTAAAAACAGCGAAAAAAAATAAACTCAATTAATGAATAAATGTTTCATTAATGCGTTATCCCTTCCATAATAATAATCATACTTAATAATAATTAATAACTGAATACATATAATACTAATAATAATAAATAATAATACATAAATAATTATAATAATCAATAATAATAATAATAATAATAATAATAATAATAATAATAATAATAATAATAATAATAATAATAATAATAATAATAATAATAATAATAATAATAATAAATAATAAAATAATAATAATAATTAATAATAAATAATATAATACATAATAATAATAATAATAATAATGATAATTAACAATAATAATAATTACATACATAATAATAATACATAATTATAATAGTATAATAATAAAATAATAACTTTTTAATAATAAATTTCTATTATAGATTTAGTGTGATAAGAATACCTATAAAATAATAGCAATAATGAGATGATAATAAATCTAATAAAAATGTTAGATACGAATCATCATGCAATAATAGATTAATACATACATAAGTCAATAATAAATAATAATAATAAAATAACCTTAATAATAATCAATAATCAATAATAATATATAATAATAATAATAATTCAATAATAATAAAAAAGAACTAATAATAAATATAATAACTTAATAATAATAATACATAGTAATAATAATGTATAATATATAATAATAACAATAATTATAATAATATTTACTGAACTGAACGTATTCTTTCCTCCAACCAACTGAGCTCTTCACTCTCCTCTTCATTTCCTTTCATTTTTAGATCTGGTCTTCTACTGTTGGAACGAAGATATATTTTGTTGTCCCTCTATGTAAGGTAAAGTTCAATTCACCTATTGAATTAACATTATTATTTAAACTATTTATTTTATCTTAATTACTTCATTATTTTATTATTATTATTATTATTATTATTATTATTATTATTATTATTATTATTATTATTATTATTATTATTATTATTATTATTATTATTATTATTATTACTTATTATTGATTATTATATTATTTATATTATATTATCATTATTATTATTATTTATTATTATATTATTGTTATTTATTATTCTTATTGATTATTATTATTATTATTTATATTATTTATATTATTACTTATTATTATTATTATTATTATTATGTATATTATTATTATTATTATTATATTATATTATTATTATTATTATTATTATATTTACTTATTATTATTATTATGTATTATTATTATCTATGTATTATTATAGATTATTATTATTATTATATTATTTAACATGTCATGATTATTATTATTATTGATTATTTATTATTATCATTATATTATTATTATTATTATGATTATTATTATTATTATTATTATTATTATTATTATTATTATTATTATTATTATTATTATTATTATTATTATTATTATTATTATTATTATTATTATTATTATTATTTTATATTATTATTAGTATGATTATTATTATTAATAATCATTATGTATTATTATTATTATTATTATATTAACTTATTATTATTATTATTATTTATTATTATTATTATTATATTTATTATTATTATATTATTATTATATATTATCATTATTATTATTTATTATGATAAACATACATATTGTGGAATTGATACTTGTAACCGTGAAAATTTGAAAGACACAATAAGAAAGAATTATTATTATTAAAAGTATCTTAAAATAATTAATATTTAATTACAAATGTCTACCTCACTTAATTTATTAAAATTTTACATTATATATGTACAAAACATATGCTAAAAAAGAACAAAATAAAATAAAAATAATATCAGAAATTAAAAATAAAATTACGATTAAAATAAAATTAAAATATAAATTGAAATTAAAACTAAAATAAATCAAAATAATGAAACCAAAAAAAAAATCGCAGTTATAACAAAAATAACAGGAAAATAAGTATGAAGAACTCAATTCTATTAGCAAATTGAGATAGTCACAAAATCTTGATTATGATAGAAGTGATATTTTCATTAAGTAAAGGAAACAGTTTGTTTATGAAAAAAAAAATCCAGTAATCTCCTGTCCAAAAATCCATTAACCTCCTGTCAAGAAATCTAGTAATTTCCTGTCCAAAAATAAAGTAATCTCCTGTCAAAAAATCCAGCAAACTCCTTTCCAAAATCCAGTAATATCCTGTCCAAATATACAGTAATCTCCTGTCCAAAAATCCAGTAATCTCCTGTGTCCCAACTCCCCCAAAGCCCGAAATGAAATAGAAAGCCATCAAATATTTTGCAATATAAATAAGTTTTTATGATACTAAGAAATGAACGTAAATCTCTAATACCAGAAACGTTTATGGTGTGATAAGGGTCTTCTAGTTTTATTATTTTAATTCGCATTTGTTCAAATTGCGTTTTATCTAACGTTATGCAGTTTAACAAACCATCAATCCTTAATGATTAGTGAAAAGACCACGAAAGTTATAGAAATTATTGAAGAAAGAAGACCGTATGCTGGAACAGGTTCATAATTCAGTGACAACATCAAACCCGTCTATTCTCTCTATCTATCTATCTATCTGATTATCTATCTATATCTATCTATCTATCTTATCTATCTATCTATCTATTCTATATCTATCTATCTATCTTATCTATCTATCTATCCTATCTATCTAAAAATCTAAGTCTACTATTCAATCAATCACATCTATCTATACTATCCTATCTATCTTATCTGATCTATCTTATCTATCTATTCTATCTATCTATCTACTATCTATCTATCATATCTATCTATCTATCTATCTATCTGTATCTTCTATCTATATGATCCTATCCTATCTAATCTATCTATTCAGTCTATCTATCTATCTATCTATCTATGCTATCTATCTATCTATCTATCTAACTACCTATCTATCTAATCTACTATTTAAATCTTATCTATCTATCTATCACCTTCTAATCTATCCTATCTATCTAATCTAAATTTCTAAAAATCTTATAATCTTAATCCTATCTATCCTAAATCTATCTATCCTATCTATCATAAATCTTATTCTATCTATCTATCTATCTATCTATCTATCTATCTATCTATCCTATCTAAATCTATCTATTCCTAACTGTCTAATCCTACTATCTTATCGTATCTACTATCTATTATCTATTCCGATCTATCTATCTATTCATCTTAATCTAACTATGCTACATCCCTATCCTATTCTATTCTACACTTTGCTGGTTTTATGCATGCGTAACAGTGCTTGAATTTTTCATCATGTTTAGATTCTACAAAAAGGTAAGTGTTATAAATTCCTTCTTTACAATCAAATGAATAAAACAAAATGACTTCAATACTATTCCCAAAAAAAAGGGAAAAAACCCCCTTATTTTAAAATAAACTTTTATTTTATTTTACTTTTGTTAATATATATATAATATATATATAAGTATAACTAATTTTAAATATAATTAATATATATATATAAGTATATATATATATATTATATATATATATAAATATATATAATTATATCATATAATATAATATATATATATTGATATATATTATAATATATTATAGATATATATATATAATATAATATATATATAATATGTATAAATAACAAATATACTCTAAACGTATGATATATAATATATATTAAAATATATGATATCGTACTCCTAGATATTATACTCTATAATATAGTAAGTAATATATATATATATATATATAATATATAATATATTATATATATTTGTATATTACTACTATATATATATATATATAATAATAATAATAAACATCTATATATATTATATATACCGTATTAACTCCATACTTGACAATACTAATGTTAACTACATAGCTTATATCAATATATATATAATTATAACGTATATATAACTAATATATATATATATATATATAACGATATTATATACCGTACTAATATTATTATGTATAACCTATCCTACTATACATAGTATAGTATACTATCTATATAGTGAGTATATCCCAGCATGATTTTCCAGATTCAACGTGATCACTATAGTGATTATTGATTTGAGAAAATATATATATATATTCAAAGTCCGATACATTATTTTGATCATTTTCGCATCAACCTTGAAATTTCCGACATTTGCAAGCCGAGGGAGACTTACACCCTTATTTATTTATGATTAATTTTTTGTATATACTCAATAGTTTTCCTCTAACTTGGAACCAATTGAACAAATAATAAAATAAAAAAAATAAATAAAAAAAATAAAAGAATTTTTTTTTTTTTTAGTATACCAAAAAAAATTATCTAAATAAAAATGGTGTATCTTCCTCATTACAAATGTCCTGAAAATTTCAAATTGATAATAATGTTTCAATTTTTCACTTTTTCAAAAAAAAAAAATATTTTTTTTATTTATTCTGCTCTTGCACATTAAAAATGAATAAAGCTAAGAAAAATTTTTTTTCCCTTTCCACCAAATTAATACACCTTATTCAAATGGTATGATCATACAAAATTGGGACACGTCAGTTAACATTTGAATTGTAGTTGTATTTTTTATGTAATAAGACATCAAGATTTTTTCCGAGTCAGTACTGCTGATTGAACCTATTTTGGGTCATCCGAGAAATTTTTTTAAAAAATTTAGTTTTAATAATTTTTTAGTTTTTTTAATTTGGAAAATATCCTTGCTTGGACCTTTTTTTCGGGATTTGACATTATTAAGGGAAGAAAGAGATTTGGTTTTAAGTTGTCAG
>JABUQX010111426.1:15000-25000 GCA_015478945.1 Trachelipus rathkii | reverse complement strand
AGTTGCAACCGGAAGTTGCACATGTTGCAAGCAACATTTTGCAACATCCGGTTTTTCAAGCTTGACGTGTCAAGGTTAGGTTTTTTAAGGTCTTCGAGACCGAATTTAAGGTCTGGAAGACCGACTTCAGAGGTTTTGAGCCTGAACTCCAGGGTTTTACCCCCAAAAGGGGGGCTTAGCCCCCAAGAGGTTTTTTGGTTCCTAGAAGGTTTTAAATAATCGATAGATCATTTTTGATGATTTCAATCGATTTATCGATGTTTTTTACCCCTATATCGATGTTTAAATCGTCTTTCTACGTGCTCTGGTTGACTTTTTAACATTGAAAATATAATCGAAAGAAAATTATTAATAACATTCGTTCGATATATCGCCGTAGTTGAGCACTACTTTTGCAGGGGACTGGAATCCTGGAAATCCTGGAATCCTGGAAGGATTCCAGTAACCTGGAAACTGGAAAGTGGAAATTGGCTTCCTGGAAAATGGATTCCTGGAAACTGGAAACTGGAAAAAAAATTAAAATTAAAAAAAAAACTTAAAATTAAAATTAAAATATAATTTAAATAATTAATAAATAGTTTGCGCGAAGGTATCTCTATTTTCGGTTGTCTGTTTGTTCTTCCGCCACCGTTTGCCTGGAATCGAGGTTTCGGGTGAGTGCACCCTTTCGGAGAAGGGGTGCTGGTTCCTTCCAGATAGTAAATTTTCTTAGAAGGATGAAATTTGCATAATGTATAGAAGAAGTAGAAATGCACTGAGTGCATAAGAGAAGAAGGAGGAAGGAGGAAGAAGGAGGAATGAGGAAGGAGGAAGAAGGACGAATGAGGAAGAAGGAAGAATGGACGAAGGAGGAATGAGGAATAAGAATGAATGGTGTTTGGAACCCCCCGGAGGAGGGTCCCCAACTGAAATAAAAGAAGAAGTAGAAATGCACGGAGTGCATAAGAGAAGATGGAGGAAGGAGAAAGGAGACAGAGAAGAAGACAGAGTTGGTACAGGCACCGGTGCTGAAGCCGGTGCGGTGCTGAGTTAGTAAACATTCGTTTAGCCTCAGACTGACATTTCTATTTTCAAAATCTCGTTTTCTTTTTATATTCATCAACTAAAATATATTGTTTGCTATTTTTATTTTATAAGTTTTATAAGTTTCATTCTTTGTTTTTAATTTTGCTTAAAACATTTTGTTTTTACTAAAATTTTATGCTTTTCATGTTTATAACGTAAAAAATAGCAGTCATGTGATCAGTAAGTTAGTACGAAGATTGCCAGGCTAATGTATTAAGTAAAGTGTCTATAATTATTGTGTGTGTGTGTGTGTGTGTGTGTGTGTGTGAGTGTTTGTGTGTGTATAGTATGTTAGATTTGTATGTTCATATACAATAGTATATGTTCGATATAATAATAAAATAATAATAATAATAAAATAATAATAATAATAATAATAATAATAATAATAATAATAATAATAATAATAATAATAATAATAATAATAATAATAATAATAATAATAATAAAACTACTGTTTAAGATAAAAACAGATGTTAAGTAAGGACATAATGTGAACAAAGTAATAAATCTCGTCACCCCTTCTCATGTGTCAAAAGATATTGGGAACAAAGTAATAAATCTCGTTCCTTCCAGTGTCAAAAGTAATTAAGATTAATCGAGTATTCCTCGAATTCATTGGGCTGTCCATATGGCATAGCAAATACAGTTCTCTGATTGGTTAACCTGAGCGTTGCTAAAATTGCTTAAGGTTTAGTTGTCGGTTTAGACGAGCAAGTTACCTCTACCAATGTTTTAGTGGGGACCTGCAGGCCTAAGGTGATCGCACCGTTATTCGGTGTTTGTGAGATCTATGGTGGAAAAAAAATAATAATAATAATAATCATAATCAATTAATAATAACATAATAATATAATAATAATAATAATATATAATAATAATAGATAAAATAATAATAATACTTATTTATAATAGTGAGGATAATATATAAATAATAAAAATAAAATAAAAAATAAAATAATAATTATTATAAATTAATTGTAATAATTTTTGGTCGGTTGGCATAGTAAAACCGAGATTGTATCTGATTCTGCTGGTAAGTTGAAACTTCTAATTTTAGTTACCTTGTTTATGAATGCTGTATGTCAGTTAGGCTAGGATGAGATATATTTTTGTTTTAGTTTTCAATATTAAGAAATGATAGTCAAAAACTAGCATAAATGTCGTTGCGATTGGTGGTTTTTAAGTGTTGTATATTTTTATTTAACTTGAACGTTTGATATATTTAACAACAACCAGTGCACCACCAAAGACGACAACAACAACAACAACACAACACAACAACAACACAACAACAACAACAACAACAACAACACAACAACAACAACAACAACAACAACAACAACAACAACAACAACAACAACAACAACAACAACTGCAACAACTGCAACAAATGCACCAACAAACGCGACATTTCACAACAAAACAGCTCAGCAAAGAATTTCTATTTTACTTGTTATGTTATAGCAAAATATGACATGAAGCAATAGATCAATAGATTAATAGAATCAATAGATCATAGATCAATAGATCATGATGGGTAGGAGTATAGAGTGGGTGGTTGATTTAACTGGATTTAACTGATTACTGCTTAGGTAATGTAAAAATGCAATTTTTTAATATAGAACATCAAACAGAACAAATTTTGTTAAAACAATGTTTAATAGAAAACAAAACACAAATAAACAAAAGTTTTTGTGTTATGTTATACAAAATATGTCATGAATCAATAGATCAATAGATCAATAGATCAATAGATCATAGATGGGTAGGAGGATATAGTGGGTGGTTTGATTAACTGGATTACTGTTACTGCTTTAGGGTAGAGAACATAACAAGTTTAATAAAAAAATATGACTTGAATCAATAGATCAATAGATAGATCAATTAGCTCAATAGATCATAGAAGGGTAGGAGGATAGAGTGGGTGGTTTGATTTCAACTGATTTAACATGATTATACTGATTTACTGCTTTACTGCTTTAACTGCTTTAATTTACTGATTTCTGATTTACTGATTTACTGCTTTACTGATTTACTGATTTACTACTTTAGGGTATGTAAAAATGCAAAAAAAAAATAAGTTATAAAAATACTTTACCAGCAAATTAAACAAAATGTTTAAAGAAAACAAAACAAAATAAATAAATGTTTTTGTGTTATGTTATACAAAATATGATTTGAATCAATAAATCAATAGTCAATAGATCAATAGATCAACGATCCATGGAAGGGTAGGCGAGCGTGACTGAGGGTCGTTTTGATTAACTGATTACTGATTTACATGCTTTAGAGTAATAATAACACCTTCAATTTTAATACAAAAATAATGACTTGAATCAATAGATCAATACAATAATCAATAGATCAATAGATCAATAGATTAATAGATCATAGATGGGTAATGAGGGTTGCTGGAGGGCAGTTTGATTACTGATTTACTGATTTACTGCTTTAGGGTATGTAAAAAAAGCAAATTTTTTACGTTATAAACATGAAAAGCATAAAATTTTAGTCAAACAAAATTTTTAAGCAATTAAAAACAAAGAATGAAACTTATAAAACTTATAAAATAAAAATTCAAACAATATTCTTAGTTGTTATTTTTAAAAACAAAACGAGAATTTTGAAAATAGAAATGTCCGCCTGTGGCAAACGCATGTTTCACGAACTCGGGTCGCGCCGGGCTCGTGCAGGGTGCTGTACCAACTCTGCTTCTCTCTGTCTAATTTTCTCCATCCTTCTCCTTCCTCTTCTCTCTTATGCACTCCGTGCATTCTTTCTCTGTCTTTATTTAGGTTGGGGTACCCCTCCTCCGGGGGATTCCAACACCATTATTCTTTTCTCATTCCTCCTTCGTCATTCTCCTCTTAAACTCATTCGTCCTTTCTTCCTCTTCCTCATTTCCCTCTGCTCAGTCCTCTCTTCTCTCTTTGCAGCTCAGTGCATTTCTACTTCTTCTATACATTATGCAAATTTCATCCTTCTAAGAAAATTTCCTATCTGGAAGGAACCACACACCCCTTCTCCGAAGGGGTGCCAAAACGCGGAACCTCGATTCCAGGCAGACGGAGTCTGCGGCGGCACAGCCAGGCAACCTCACGCAACTATTATTATTTATTTATTTATAATTAATATTATTAAAATTATTTAAATTTTTTTTTTCTCTTTTTTTTTATTTTAATTTTTTTTTCCAGGATTCCAGTTTCCAGGAATTCCTTTTTCCATGAAGCCATTTTCCCCTTCCAGTTTCCAGGTCCTGGAAACTGGAAATTACAGGATCGCCAGAAAAACCAGTCCCTTGGGCAATTGCGCTCTTCACCGTGACTTTTCGTACCTGTTTGGGATTATAATTTCCATTTCGATTATAAATTTTCAATGTTAAACAGTCAACCAGAGCACGTAGAAAGACGATTTAAACATCGATATAGTGGTAAAAAACATCGATAAATCGATTGAAATCATCAAAAATGGTCTATCGATTATTTAAAACCTTCTAGGAACCAAAAAACCTCTTGGTGGGCTAAGCCCCCCCTTTTGGGGGTAAAACCCTTGAGTTCAGGCTCAAAACCTCTGAAGTCCGTCTTCCAGACCTTAAATTCGGTCTCACCGACCTTAAAAACCCTAACCTTGACACGTCAAGCTTGAAAAACCGGATGTTGCAAAATGTTGCTTGCAACATGTGCAACTTCCGGTTGCAACTTCCGGTTGCGGCATTTTAGCGGAGGTTGTGCCCTCCTTACTACTATGGTTTTCGCAAGAAACGTTCTACCGGCGATCTTCTTTCCTTTCTCAATAATTTTTGCCTCTCAGCCATTCGGCATTTCTGCGAATTTTTGCTGTGGCGCTAGACATTTCGAAACCTTTCGATAGAGTCTGGCACAAGGCTTTGATTTCTAAATTTCTCTTCTTCTGTGTCTAGCCTTCTCTCTTTGACCTTCTCTCTGATTTACTCTCAGGCCGATCTATAGCAGCAGTTGTAGACGCCCACCGAACATTCCTCAAATTTATTAATAGCGGTGGTCCTTAGGTTTCTGTTCTTTTCCCATCTCTTTTTCTACTTTTCATTAATGACCTCTCTATTACTTCTTCACCTATAAACTATTATGCCGAGAACTTCACCCTTAATTACTCATTTCATTTTAAAAGACGTCCAGCCAAACAGGAAGTGGCTTACGTTAGGGAGGTGGCCTTGGAGCAACTAACCTCTGACTCCTCTCGAATTTTAAATTGTGGTATTGAGAACAAGGTTGTTTCAAAAGTTTCAAAAACTTAATTAATTCATCTTACTACTCAACATAATCTTTCACATAACTATAATATCTTCAATAAGCACAACTTAATCTTTCGTGTTTTATTTTCTCGTGATCTTAATAGGAAGGATCAAATTATTTCTCTTTTTAAACAAGCTTCTGAAAAGTTGAGTGTTTTGAGGAGCCCTCAGAATTGCTTCACGTCGCCCCAGTTGCTTGCTCTTTATAGGGGTGTCGTTAGTCCTTGTATGGAGTACGCCCAACAAATCTGGAGTGGTTCCACTCACAAGGCTCTTTTTAAAAAGGTGGAGTTGAGGGCTTTTCGTTTTATTAACTCAACTGGTCTCACTAACTCTGTTCAGTCTCTCTCAGCAAGTCGAATTGTGGTCTCGCTTTCTTTATGCTATCTCTATTACAATTCTCCGGTCACATGCACCTTCCGTTGAGAAGGGATCGTGCCACACACCATGCTATACAATCTCATCTTTTCCCTGTCCAACTCTTTGACCCCAGACTTAACCACTATGCTCAATCTTAGATGTACTCCACTGGTAAAGTCTGGAGCACACTTGCTTATTTTCAAAGGTCGTGTATTGGGGAATATCGGACTTTGATTTGAACTCAGATTCTAGTTCTTCCAAGCTTAGTTAGAATTTGGTAGGCCTCTGGCCTTTGTCACAAGAGGATATATATATATATATATAATTATATATATATATATATAATCAATATATATAATATATATATTAAAATATATCTCTATATTATATATATTATTATATATATATATATAATATATATATATATATATATATAAAGTATAAAATATATATATACGTTATGTAAAAGAACAACTGTACTGTTATTTACTGTACTGTACATTGAAAGTTAACACTTATATAGATGTAAGAATTTATATATATATATATATATAATATATATATATAAATATATATATAGATGTAAAATTTAATATAGCTAGATACAACTAGTGATAGATATGTATATAATATATAATAATAAGGAAATATGATATCTATCATATCTACTACTATAGTTAATTAATACTAATAAATATATATATATATATTATATATATATATATTATTATATATATATATATCATACATATATATATATAATAATAATTTGGCTCAGTGGGTTACAGGCGATCTTTTGGCTCACCTTAAGAACAGGATTCCCTCTCAGTATGGGTTCGAGTTCTCGTTCGGCCACGGTGAACAACACATCAATAATTTGTCGTAGTAGGAGTTTTCCTGCATATTACGTAATTGCAGTTACGGCATAGCTGTATTAAACTAATCTCAAACCATTCACTACAACCATAGGCCACACATACATCAGCGCAGTCCTATTCACAAACAAAATCACTCACATCTCTCATGCTCTTCGCATTGGAAAAGCGCGTACTAGCCATGCGACACCCACAGCCTAACGTGCAAGCTTCCGACTTACGTCGCGCTGAAGCAGGCTGCTATCGGGCCTAAATATCCTTGCAACCTTCCACTGGTCAGATAAACCAATACAAATACTTTCCCTGACCAATTACCTCAGGATTAAGAGGCTATGTGGTAATATAAATAAATAAATAATAAATAAATAATATATATATATATATATTATATATATATATTTAATATAATATATAATATATAATAAATATAATATTATATATATTATATATAATAATATATATATATATATATAATATATAATATGTAATATATATATATATATTATACTATATATATATATAATATATATATATATATAAATAATATATATATATAATATATAATATATTATATAATATTTATATATATATTATATATATATATATATAATATATATAATATTTATATATAATATAATATATATATATATATAATATATATATATTATATATAAATATTATATTAATATTATATTATCTATATAATATAGGGACATTTATAAGTGGTGACTTCCGTTAAGTTTGTTAGGTTTAATTAGGTTAATTTGGTTAAGGTTAGTGTAAGGTTAGGTTAGTTAGGTAGGTTAAGGTTGGGTTTAGGTAGGTTAGCCCAAAAATTTAATGTATTTACCCTAAAATTATTAAATAACGTACATTAATTATTGATTTTTTCGCTCCTGGATGGAGTCCACCCTTATAATAGCCATATAATAATATATCTATAAACTATATATAAATATATTATAATATATATATATATATATATATATATTATATATATATATATATTATATATAAATATATATATATTATAAATTTTATATTATTATATATATATATATATATATATATTATATATTATTATATAATATATATAAATATATAATATATATATAATTCCAAACATGATATATATCTATTGAGTCGAATTGAAGTAAGAACAATGAATCACAAACAACGTGAAAATAATTTAGATTGTCTTTATTTGGTTTATTTTTCACATTTGGTAGACACTGTCCTAATACCGGCTAAATATAATATATAATATATAATATAATATATATTATATATATATATATACATATATATATATATATATATATAAATATATATAATAATATATATATATTATTATAATAATATATGTGTGTTTGTGTGTGTGTGTGTGTGTGTGTGCTGTGTGTAGTGTGTGTGTGTGTGTGTGTGTGTGTGTGTGTGTGCAACCGGTCTTTTAAATGGTTTAAAAAAGAAAAAAAATGCTTTCCTTCTTTTTTTTAAAACTTCATTTACGGTCGCAATTTGATAGAACAAGTACCATAATACAGAACTTGCCAAACCATTTCCAAATCTTTATTAAAATTCGAAAATCGATTTGGTAGAAAAAAAATTTCCTCACTTCCGTCTTTCGACAAAAAATCATTTAGGGATAAAATGAACTTCATCCAGACCATGATGAATCATGAACCAAAAGGCAGATCTGGCCCCAGCCATTTTAAAGATTAAATAAAAGTTAAAATAAATTGGGTAGAAAATATAGAAAATAATGAAAATATTATAAAACAAAGGTCGTATACCTAAAATCTTAATGTTGTGGTACTTATTTAATTTTCCATGGAATGACCACTGGTTACGTGGGATGAGTCCTTCGGAATATACAGAACGCATAACAGAAGGGATTCTCTCTTGCATGGAGTCCTACATTTCCATATTATTTCCCTTCAACTAAAACAAGCAACCCTTGGTTAAGTTCGGCTTATTTTAATGCTATTTTCAACAAAGATACTTAACGAATTATCATGGTTTTCAAACTCCGAAAACTCATGCTATTTATATTTAATTCCGGAATCATCATAAATATACTCTCAGTGACACTAAAAACTTTTCTCCCTCCGTAGAAATTGCAATGGTCTTTCTGGTTTCTCATAGTCAAGCTCTTTCTGACATTTTGCAAAAAATTTTAACTATAACTTTTGCTTCTTCCTTTTATCCTCCTCTAGTATCTTAAAATGACATAATTTACCATCATTTATCCTTCTACTAAAACTGAACTCTTCTCTCTAATATCAGTCTTCACACTTCATGTGTTATTCCTTCTTCTTCACCCCTCCACCTCATTTATGCTAAACGTCGTAATTTCATCTAAAAATGTTTTTTCCTACTCTATCTGAGCTTAATACTAAGATGGCGTATGGTCCTGACGGTATCCCTACCAAGGCTCTTAAAGCTTGTGTTTCTGGGCTTGCTCCCATAGTAAATTGTTTCATCCCTGCATTTCCGTTTGGACCATCCATTCAAGCTGGAAAGGAGTGCTCATTCAATCTGTGCTGAGAAAGGGTGATTCCTTTCTACCCTTTAACTATCGTCCTATCGCTTTTACCTCTCATTTATTTCTAAAGTTTTTCAATTTATCCTCAACAGGAAGAATTAATTTACTGAAACTAGGAATTACTGTGACTGTGTGCATTTGTGGATGTGGCTAAAAACCTCTGAGACTGATGCCGTTGGCTATGACGACTAACCTGTTATCCTCCCGACTGACTAGCTCTTTTTTGAGCTAAGTCAGGAAGGAGCTCGTTATCCCGTTACGAATAGGTTTCTAATATTAAGGCGTGTTTCATGAGGTCAGAGGGAACAACAAAGAATGGTGTTGGTTGAGTTGTGAATCCCCCCTGAAACTTTAATTTTTAAGTTTGTATAGTATTCAATGGGAATCCTTTCACTCCTCCCAGAACCGCTAATAGCCTTAACACCAACCTTTGCTAAAGGCAATAACTCCACCCGTCCTCCCAAACTAGAAATAACCGCAGAACTAACCAGACTAACTCCTGTATCCCAGACTTAACTCAGACCAGACACTCATAAATATTAGTTTTGTTGTCTTTTAAAGCCACGCAGACAATCAGCGGGTCAACATCAGCCTGGCACAGGTTTATATCAACAACCATGTCTTCTGGAATATTGGTATCATCTGTATCATCTATCAACATGTTGCTTAGTGAGGCAAGTATTTGATCTATAGTGTATGTGTGTCTGTTAACCATCTGAGGACTGTCACTATTTATAACATCACTAATTATCACATCTCCCTTTACAACGTGGTTTTCATTATTAGAAGGAGGAGCCATCATTTCGTCTGATACAGGCTGCAAACTCTTCTCCACAGAATGGCTCAATTCCGTGGAGGATTGGAGTTTAAAGCATCAGAATT
>JABUQX010111426.1:0-7500 GCA_015478945.1 Trachelipus rathkii | reverse complement strand
TATAAAACAAAATGGCGGAAAGCAAATTCTAATGCAACGAAAAAGCGACAAGATTGCTACCATTAAAAAAAAAAAAAAAAAAAAAAAAGCTCATGAAAGAACGTGAAGTAATAACGATACTAAAGATAATGAACGTATGTGAAAAAAAAGAGGGGCTCCATCCCATTGGGGACTCCCCATTGGGGTGAATCCCATCTTTCAAAACACCATACATAAAAATCACCCCAGGAAGGTACGTGAGAAACGGGGATGACAAAAGATGTCATCCCATCATCCTAAAAAACACTCACGAACGTACGTGAGCAAAAAATATATGCATTTGTTGACATTCGGATCTTAGGCTCAACTCGGGCCGAGCCTGATCAGCACGAATGTCAGTTTACCGCATATACTACTATATATATATATATATATATATATATTATATATATATATTAATATATATATATATATATATATATAATATATATTTATATAATATATACTTCATATATATATATATCATATATATATATCACTAATATATATTATATATATATATATATATATATATATATATATATATATATATATATACTATTATATATATATATATATATATATATATAACTATTATCATTATATATATATAATATCATACAGCCTATATATGTAAAGTCGTTTTTATGATTTAAAACTAACGAATGCCCCTAGAGTAGACTGCATAAATATCAGAAGTCGGGGTCTCTCGGCGGCCTACTATTAAAGAAATCCTATGGAGTCTTTTACATCATTTGCGACGTTTAACAATTTTTTTCCTAAAAGAGAAGCAGACAATTTCGTTCTTCACTATTCTCATTATTATTTCTTTAGAGTATATCCTGTGATTTTTATAAAATCGGGGGTGACATCCCCTCTGGGTAACAATTACATATATATAAATAATATATATCAAAATATGATTAATATAATAATATATAATAATATACATAATATATATATAATATATATATATTATAATAATATATAAAAATATAATATAATAATAATAATATAAATATAACTATATATAATATTATATAAATAATATAAATAATATTATATATATATATATAGATATATTATAATATATAATAATATATAATATAATATATGAAATATATATATATATATAATTAATATATATATATAATATATAATATATATATAATATATATTCAATAATATAATATAAATATATAATATATATAATATATATAATAACATATAATTATATAGATAATAAATATATATATAATATATATATTATATATATATATAATATAATATTAAAAAAAAAAATCATTAAAAAAAAATTGGTGCAAGATAATTGACCGCACAAATTTTTTAAAAACTTTTAATTATAATTTAGTTATCAGCGGAACACTACCATTATATTTATACATTTAGTAAACAAAAACTTTAAAAGAAAAAAATAGTAGTAATATATATATATTATATATAATATATATATATATATATAATACTATATATATATAATGATATAAGTATATATATCATATATATAATATATATAATAATAAATATATATAATAATTCTATATATATATCTTATAATATCACTAATATAATATATATATATATATATCATTCATACATACCTATATATATATATATAGTATACTATTAATATATATATAATAAATAATTATATATATATATAATATATATATATATATATAATAATTATAATATATATATACATATAATATTTATATAAATATATATATATATGTATATATATATATATTTTATATGTTTTTATAATGTAGAGTGGATAAAGAGAAATATACTATATAAAAATAATGTCATATATGTAAATAATATTTGTATATATGTATAATATATTATATTATATATAATATATCTTATAAAATATATAATAAATATAAATATTATAATAGTACATATATATATATATATTAATATATATCATAATTATATATATATATATTAATATACATATAATATATATAAATAATATATAGATAATATATACTAGTATCTATATATATATACGTAGTTATCAAAAAATAATTAATTTTTAAAAAAATATTTTATGTACATGTAACCAAAGTCTAAGTTTTTTTGATATTTTCGAACAAAATATATTTATAAATATGGGTGACAGATATATAAAATATTATGATTATCAGAAAAATAATGGATATCTGATACGGATATCTGAAACTATTACCCAATATTGATTCACTGATAATCATTAAAATAAATGCAATTATTTCCAATAAGTGCCTCTAAACAGATTTTTATAAAATCACAGCAAAGTTTCTTAAAAAATAGTAATGTTAGAAAAAAAAATATTTGTCGGTCCTTTAGGAAAAAAAGTTACAAACTCTCAAAGTTTAGAATATTCCCCTAGGATTTTCTTATACTAGAACGATGAGAAATTTCGTTTTATCGCGATTTACGATTTAAGTGAATTTAGAATGCGCGAGGCAAGGTAGGACTATAACCCACAGAAACCATAGTGTAAAAAGCGAAATAGTAAAAAAAATATAAATTCAAAAGCAAGTAAATCTTACTATAGAATATCAAAACACAAGATTTGCGTTAAATTTTTGAAACAAATAATTTAATTATTTTTCTAATAATTTTATAATAATTTTTTAGAGGTTTTGTGATTACAATTTTTTCCATTATGTATATATTTAGTTACGTTTTATTTAAACAATACACTATAATATACATAAATATACTATAATAATATAATATAATACTATATATATAATATGATAACATATATATATTATAATATAAATAATAATACTATATATAAAATTATACCTATAATATACGATAATTATTATATTATATTATACATATATATATAACGTATACTATATATATAATATATGATATATAATAATATATATAAATATATATATATATTACTACTATATATATTATATATCACTATATAGTTATAACTATTATATAATATTAATATATATATATATATATAATATATAATACTACTACTATATATATACATATAATATAAATATATATATATATAATATATATATATATATATAATAAATATTATATATATAATATATAAATATATAATATATATTATATATATAATATAATATAATAATAATATATATAATATATATAGTATATATATATATATATATACTATATTATATATATAGCTATATGATCGGCATTTCTCTTATACAGAGGCCGGTAATCCGTTCTGTTAGAATTTTTTCTTGCCAATCTCCGAAGGCAGCGTATACCGAGGACGTAGGATCTTCCGTGGTGAACAGTCAATTGACTTTGGTCATATTCAATATTAGAATATATTATATATAAATATATATATATAATATATATAATATAATTATAAAATATATAATATAATCAGAAGGTGTGGCACTTCCCTCATTTAGGTCCGCAGTCGCTAGTCACGCTCCGAGCGGAACCGTACAGGACATAGGTGCGGACAGCGGAGGTGCGGAGTCGTCAGGAAAATCGCGCGGACTTGCACGTGCGATCAAAAAGTCTTCACCGCTCTTCCTTAGTCCGCACCTCTTTCTAAAGAATCGAAAAATTACTGTTTACTTATTATAGAATTACTATTTGTATATAATAAAAGAAATATAATTTATGCTTAGTTTATAACTAATATATACTTTGTAGTGCTAAAGACCTTAGTTTTTTTAATAATTAAACGTTCCAAAAAAATAATACTCAACCTCCTAAAGGTAATCATAATATCAAAGTAACGATTTAAAATTGATTATTCTACAGGACTGAATGGCTATTACCCTCATCTAAACTTATCATTAATTATATTATTATTATACTATAAAACTAGGCAATATCTAAATCCAATTCTGTGTAAACCCAAATATATTAATATATATAAATTATAAATACTATACTATAAACTATAACTTATATATCTATTATACGATAATATACTATATAATATAATATAACATAACATAAATATTACTATATATATATATATATATATATAATACTAATATACTTATATATATAGCTAATAGATATATTGGTTTTTAAGGAAACACAAACCAGTAATATATATAAAATATATATATATAATATATATTATATAGTATATATTAATACATATACTATATTATATACTATCATATATTAGAATATATATATAATATAATACTTATATATTAGTATATATATATATCAGCTACCGAGCTAGATACGAACATTACGGCCATCAGACCCTGCAGGAAGTCCGAATGGCTTTCATGGATATCTGATAAAAGTCTGTTGACATAAGGTAGACCCTTCTTATGCGCGTTGCGACAGGGCTGCGTTCAAAATTTCAGAAAGGAGCAGAATTAAGTCAGACTTAAAATTAGCAATGGCACTGCTGGAGTGGAAACTAACACCAGCCACTCCTGCTCACCAAAGAAACATCTTCCCTTTTTCAGCATAGGCGCAGGAATTTGCTGGAACTAAATGTTTTCATAAATATAAATACACCATAAACTCCCTAGTTACTGCGGCTGTAGAACGGAATAATTTAGTATGGTGAAGGGATATTTTGAGGGCAAAGAAGTCAGCCTTAACTGCTTTTAACTTATTGCAGCAGACTAATCTTTTTTGAAAGGTAATATGGATCTCTTGTCCTTTGAAGACGACATTCAGGAGGAAGTGGAAAATCTTGAGATTTGTATATAATTCATATCAATTTTTCATAATAATATTCATAAAATAAATTTTTCTGTAAGTGATACTATTACTATTGTATTACTATTAAAATCTTTGTGAAATTCTCGACAACATATTTACGGACGAGACGTGCGGAGGTGCGGGACTTGCGATGCGGAAGGTTTAGCAAGGTACTGAATAAGTCGCGAGGAGCGGCTAGCGGACTACGTTTTCTCGAGGTGCGGAGTTGCGCTAGCGGACTACCCCTAAATGAGCGAGGCGTCCCACCATCTGGATATATATATATTAATATATAATTATTATATATATATATAATATTAAATCAATATATAAACTATATATATATAATATATATATAGTAATATATATAATAATATATATATATATATACACACAATAGATAACTATATATATTCAACCATATAGTGCTCGGGAATATATAAATAATATATTATACCTATATATATCAAAACTATATATATACTATATATACTATATACTAATATATAATAATATATATAAATAATATATATATAACTTATAATTATATATAATACATATATAATATAATATAGATATATAAGTATATAAATATTATATAATATATATATATAATATATATATATATATATATATACTATATATAGATATATATAGTATATATATAAGTATCCTATATAAATAAAAAAAACTAATATATAATATATATATATATAATATATAATTACTATTCTTTATTATATACATAATATATACTATATATATACTACTAATATAATAATAATATAATATATAATATATACGATATTATATATATATACTATATATAATACTTATAATATAATATATCTAATATATATATATATATTATATTATACTATATAATATTATATAATATAATATATATATAAGATGTATGTTGGGACAATTCTGCAATCCGCATTCCGCATCCGCATTCCGCATCCGCATCCGGCATCCGCCATCGCATCCGCATCCGCATGACGATCACCAATTAAAAATTGATATCAGCATCCGACAAAATCCGCATCCGCAATCAAATCTCTGGAACACGACCCGCCTCCGATTTCCACGCCTCAACGACATACCGCATCCGATATTTTGTCATGAGATAAGCGGATGTGATATAATTATATAATATATTATAAATATATAGATAATATATATAATATACATAAATAGATATATATAATATACATAATATTAATATTATATATATAATAAATATAATATATATTATATATGAATATACTATCATACTATACTATCTATATATATACTACTATACATATATATAATTATATATACTATAAATATAATATATATTATATATATATATATATATATATATATGACTCATATATATACACTAATATAGTATATTTTCATCCTAAGTAGGAAAAATATTGTTTTATTTATTTTATCTTTATCTTGTTATGTATTTTCAAGAAAAGCCTGATTGTGTTTTAAAAATTTAATAACGTAACTCAAATAACTTAATTTTTTAATTTTTATTAAGCAATTTACTCTAAGAATAAACAGGAAGATATATTTCGTGAAAAAATGACAACTTACAACATAATGCGTTCGTAACTAACTCTTCCTAGTTTATCCTATTTATTTATATAATATTAGTTAATTATTTACTTTATTATTCTTTTAGTTTATTTAATTTTATTTATTTTATTTATGAGATAATTACCTCATACTAAAGATTCGAAGGAATAAAAATTATGAACTCAGATGTATACAGCATAATTTTTGTAACGCCAGCTCTCTGAATGGTGGAGCGTAGAACAGAAAATCGTGGTGGGATGCAAGCGAGTTGGGTCCTTCGTACACGCATCTGGAATCTTTCTCAAACTTCATTGACATATATATGATATATACTAATGACTATATATATATATAAATAGTAATATATATAAAATAATAACAGCTAAATAATAATATAATACTACTAGATATATAATATATATATATAAATATATATAATATACATATATATACCTTATATATAGGCCAGCGTCTGGATTAGCCGTCATATATATCTAAAAAAACTATTAAAGCTACAGTAAAACGGAATACATTGCTGGATGCTGGTCCAAAGTTTGCCCTGCAAATGTATAAAAAAAAGAAAAAAAAAAAAAAAAAAAAAAAAAAAAAAAAAAAAAGAAAGTATATCTCAAAAGACTACAATAGCATACAGCGAAAAGGAATAACATATTTGGAATCCTCTAAAATTCACATAAGAAAATGTAAAAGAAAAAAAAAAAAAAAAAATTATTGATAATATTATACGAGTAATATGTTAGAAGGCCTATTTTTTAGAGACCTTTAACTTGGTTATTCAGATATTAAAAAATCAAATAGAACTTCTATTAAACTGCTTTATACAGGCATCAACCCATAGGGGGCTACGCAGCCGAACGGGGGAACATATGGGGGGGACGTTTTCCGTACCCCGTAGGGGAGGGGCGGAACCCCCTCGAACACCCAAATACAAAGGAGCGCGCGGGTTCCGGAGACCCTCCCGGAAGGGGGGAATTAGTCCTCCCCGTATAGTTCCCCGGAAGGCGGAGAGACCCCGACTCCTGCCATCGGCGCGATTTACCCTGGGGTATTCTTTAGTAAAAAAAAAAAAGCAAAATTTATAGAAAGTCTATTATTTAACGAGTAACCAATAAAAGGTCCTTAAATAGGCCTTCTATCATATGACTATAAGTTATTAACAATACGTTTTTTTTT
>JABUQX010111425.1:10000-18710 GCA_015478945.1 Trachelipus rathkii | reverse complement strand
GGGGGGGGGCCAGGGGGGCCATGGCCCCCCGAAATTTTCTAGGACACAAAATTTTTTAACTACATATCGTTAATTAATATTAAAGTGCAGAAGATTTAAATTTAATTTTATATAATTCGTCGCTGTCCAGGACAAATCTCGTAAGTCCATTGGTGAAAACTAAACTTGAAAACCATCAGAGAAATGCAACATTAGAATTCAGCTGATTTTTGAAAATGTGTAAGCCCTTGAATCTGAACTGGAGTATTGGGAAATGCTTACCAAGAACTAACAAATCCAAAAAATACAAACAAACATTATTCTTCCAGCTCCACAGGCTATTATCGCACATCCATTTATACCATTTTTGGGTGATTTAATATCAGTATTAAGAGAATTTTAAAATTTTCCTTGCAAATTGTCAACTGAACGGGTGTAAGTGCATATGAGAAGATAAGATGTGTAATATTTACAGGAAGATTCTCGAATCCAAATGAAGATTTAGTAAAAGCAGATGGGATTTATGGAAGTTGAAATGGCATTACAGCACAGGTCGCCCAAAACCGCAATAGATGGCACATGGTTTCTGTTTCGCAGTTCACAATTTCCAAAATATTTACATCTGTTGCAAAACTTGGCAATTTACCCGTGTTTAATGCTTCATTAGAAAGGAAGCTTTTAACATTAAGACTTCGTAAGAACCTACCTTGAGAATACTATGGAGATGAAAGCTTATTTGGACTTGCCCTCCTCACATACATCGAAAATATTGATATAAAAATGAAGAGTGTTTTCTCAGACTTCGCTCATTATATGTCAGGCGATTAAATTTAACAAATTTAGGTAAAATGATTTTATTAATTCATATAATTCTTCCCATTTTCTTAGGAATTTAATATTTTGTCCTTTCACTTTATATATATATATATATATATATATAATATATATTTATATATTATATATATATATATAATATATTAATAATATATATATATAATATTATATATATATATATATATAATTTATATATTATATATATATATATTATATATTATACATATTGTAAATACGGGACCTAAAATTGCGGGACGAACTTGGAAAATATTATCTTTGAACCATTACAAGCGTTTTGTCTTAAATAAAAGTTACCTGTAAGCTTATTTAGTTACGTAAATGTGTCAATTTGCTTTCTTGAAAAATGTGTAAATATGGTGTTTATGTTTAATTGGGTGTGACGAATTGGCTACGGAAACTCTGCAACCGTAAGTAGTAACCTATAGAAGGGTATTGCGTCTCTATTATGGACACTGCTATAGATGCTGGGATAGGTACACCTTTTATGGACATAGGTGGAATATAACTGGAATATTTCCTTCTATTATTCGAGAAGTATTAAACAAGAAATTTATTCAAGTTATAACAACTAATAATACAAATAATATGATTATAATAGTACTACTATTGAGTCGAATAATAACATTAATGCCTGTACAACAGTAATTTTTGATAAGTAATACTACTATGTAATAGTAAGAAAACGAATAGGAAACCAGGAATAATAATAACAAAGAATATAATAATAATAATATAATATATAATAATAATAATAATAATAAAATATAATAATATAAAATAATAATTAATATATAATAATAATAATATATATAATATATATAATATTAATGATATAATAATATTAATAATATTTATAATTTATATAATAATAATGTAATAATGAAAAAATTTATAAATATAATAATAAATTAATAATAAATGATTATAAATAATAATATATAAAAGTAATAATAATAATATAATAGTAATAATAATAATAATTATAATAATTATATAATTAATATAAATATATATAATAATATAACAATAACAATAACAATAACAATTAACAATAACATAACAATAACAATAACAAACAACAAAACAATAACAATAACAGTAATGATAATATATATAATAATAATAATAATAATTTTAATTTAATAATAAATAATATAATATAATAATATATATAATATAATAATAAATTAATAATTAATAATATAATAATAATTATAATAATAATAATAATAACCAATTACTTAAACATCATAAACACCAATATTCACAACGTACATCTTGCATCTTCTAACTCAATTACCTACTAAATGAGGAATTACAGGTAAACTTTTATTTAAGACATACCTGTAATGTCTCAAAGATAAATCCTCCAAATTGTCCCCCATTTCGTAACCCCTGTATTATATATAATAATATATATATATATATATTATATATATATTAATTATATATAAGAACGATTTTTTGTTTGGCCCCGAAAAAAATTTCTGGATACGCCACTGTTATATAATATATATATATATATTTATATATAATATATATATTATATTATTATATGAAATATCTATATATATATATATATATATTATATTTTTATTGATTTATATATAATATATTATATATGGTTACGTGATTAATCGTAAAAAAAATTATATAAACCTGGATACAAAATAAAAATGGTTGTGTTTTTAGAGTAGCACTAACCTTCATCACTCACAGCAAGTACACTACTGGTGTACGCATCCACATTTCATTTCAGGGTTTTCAAATATGTGTAGGAAAAAATAGAAGATGCAATTTATGTCATTTCATTTGTTTATCTTTTTATTGTGACGATAAAAGTATGAGTATATCGCAAACTAGAGGTGGTGAGTGAACACGGATTCCAATGAATTACCTCCCCAAAGTAATAATAATAAATATAATAAATAAATAATAATAATAATAATAATAATATATAATATAATAACATAATAAAATAATAATATATAATAATATATAATTAATAATATTAATAATAATAAAATTATGAATATGGTTATTATAATAATAATAATAATAATAATAATAATAATAATAATAATAATAATAATAATAATAATAATAATAATAATAATAATAATAATAATAATAATAAAAAAATAAATAAATAAATAAATAAATAAATAAATAAATAAATAAATAAATAAATAAATTAAAATACTTTTATATTTATTTTCTAGAACCTACCTTTTGTCAGGGGTTTTGAGAATTCTCCTGTTCCTCGTTATTTTGATGAAGGTAAGTAAAAATTGATAGATTTTAATTAGATCTAAATAGAAAAAATGAGGATATGATAGTATGAGGTCATGGGGACATGTGTGTGTGCGGGCGTGCGTGTGTGTGTGTGGTGATTGTGAAAGGGAAAAAAGTGTCTAAGGGAGATCTTTCAGTGTTGAACAATCGATAATAAAATAATCGAATCCTGCTCCGAATATGATTCCTGTTATTTTGAATATCCGATTAAGATTTCGATTCGGTAGGGGATATTTCACTCGTCAAGCTAGTCTACCCACTGTCATTTTAACTTCCCACCATCTCCACTATCCATCCAGTTTCCATATTCAAAAGCTGAGTTAAATTATCACTGGTCGACAAAAATAACCCTTTTTTTCATCACTGACCAAATTACACTTTCCTGAATACGTTTTTGACGCTGATTCCAGGTTTTCTCTATCACGTAAAGTTTTTGAAATAAAGATAAAATATTAATTTTGTGCTTCTTTCAAAATGTAAGGTTTTAAATATTCAAAATTCACGCAGAGAATTTATTTCCATGAATTTAATTATACATTATACACTCATATTACAAAAATTAATAGAATTTATATGAAGAATATAAATAAACTTTTTGCATAATTAAAATTTACTAAACAGAAAGCCTTAAAAACATTGATTTTGTGACTATCTTTTATAAGTTTGATCTGGATTTCCACTAATATAGCATCCAACAATGGTCAGCTATCATGCTTTCGTTCCAAAATCCTTGACATCGAGTTTCCATAGTCTTAATGTCCTAATGGAAGCGCTCCCCTTGCTCGTAACTTACTGCCCAGGAAAGTAATCGAGATGGGAATGAAGGAAATGGCATTTTTCAAAGACATTGCGGACAATCCATTTCTTTATAAGCACAAGAAGGTATCAAGTACCACTTTTACATTCAGAAGACTTGTTATTCCAAGAAAGTTTTTCATATCCATTTGAAAAGAAGCCCACGCTCATTCAGGGACCAAGACCCTTTTCAATCCTGTCTTTTAAAACTCCCTGGTTTGTGGTCAAACAAAAATTCCCCTCCTTCAATTTTGTATACTAACTTTCGGAAATTTCTGGGAAAGGTATCTTGAACCCCCCTGAATTCATTTTCCCCATTTGCTTTAACAAAATTCTTCATTAAACTAAATGGTGGTGGTAGAAAGATTTTTGGGGGAAATCAACCAGGGAACCAGATGGACACTGCTTGTCTGGGGACAATGCGCCTTAAGGCCAATCACGTTTAACTAGTGTTATTGGGAGCACGATATCCCAGAGACAAAGAAAGCAACATATTTTGTAAACTCAGCTTGCAATCCCATTAATATGCCTATAACTTTTAGATCTCCAGAGATCCATTACATAATGTTAATTTGACTGGCTTTAAGCAGTGCTCCAATATTGTCATATGTCTCTTTGAGGTGGATCGAATGCTATGGAGATAGATGGCTTTACATTCCCATTATGCAAATAACTACTTCAGGCTTTTTTGAGATGAATCTATAAAAAGACGCCACTCAGGCTATATGTGTCTGAGACAAATCAAGGAATAATCTTCTATATCGTGGCAATAATAAAGAGAACCATCTACTGTAAAGTATTTGCTAAGTTAAAATTCCTCTTTCAGTAGAAAACGGAAATGCAAACTTTTTCCTCAAGTAAATTTTTCTCCTTTAGTCTTTGAGGCGAGAAGTTCTGCTTATCTCTTCGATTAGAGATAAGTTTCTAAGCAAGATTCATTTTCAACTTTCTTTGAGAAATAGATTTGTCTCAATGGCTTCTTCTGTCGTTAAATCAGATCAACGGCTTGTCCGGGAATGCACAACTGCTCCTTTCTTCACCTCCAATGCATCTGCAAATAGAAGTAGCCCATCATCAGGGGAAATTGGAATGGGCAGTGATTCATTCTGTTGGTCTGTTCTACTGCGAATGAAGGGTTTGGATTACAAATGATGTTCTGTTTTTTGCAGAAAACTCTTGTAAGATTCAACACAAAAAATAAACACTCTTCATGATGATCTCTTGATTAACTCCATATCATGGGTATAGCAAAAGGTTATTTGAAGCTTTCTTTTTATTTACCAAAACGCTTATCCATTCGAAAAAGATGAACAAATCTGATGAGGAGCCCATGCTATCTTGATCACCTAAAAGACAACCAAAATACATATTGTATATTTTCTTAAGGTCTGTTGCAATTGTTTGTTGTTGTGTTGTTGTTGTTTGTTGTTGTTGCTGTTGTTGTGAAACAGCCACAGACAAGCAAAATTTGTTGGGTGTGTTTGCATTGTCGAGGCATTGCTGTTTGATCCGAAGGAAAATTCAAATAATAATCACAGCACAACATTTGCTGAAGACAAAGATTAACTAAGGAGTAAAGACCATTCCCATGGCGCCATAAGTCTGAAAATGAACGTGATGATGTTGCCAGACGTACGATGACAAAAGTAAATAATAATATGTTGGTAAATAATCAAAACTGTACAAGATAAGTTAAATAAAATGTTGAAAAACTAAGGTTTTATATGAAATAGTAAACTGTAAAATTATGAAAATTTCTTCATCATAAAATCCTACCTGCTACAGCAAATATGATTGCAGATATGAAAACAGCGTCAAAAATGCTATAAAGAAAACACAACAATATCTCTGCTGAAAATTTGTTGTTGACCTGTGTTATTGAAGCAATTCATAGTTTTTCATTTACAAATTAAAAACTTGTTGTATGACAAAGTTTGTTTTAAAGACTGTAGAGATTTTTAAATTTTGTGTATTTAAATCTAAAACCTGTTTGAATAAAGTAACTATAAAACGATCAAAATGCTGTTATCTAACGACAAACAGACTTACGCTTACAAAAGGGTAATGATAAAAATATATATGAAAAATACAAATTGCTATTAAACACACACTTAATTAAGTACCACCTGAACAGTAATAAAAATATACTTTTAACAATTGATATATTTTCAATGATTCCATATGTATGTGGCAGCTGTCACATGAAGTTTTAAAAATTGGACTTGTCAACTGGACTAGTTGTTTTTGAGAGGGAGAATAAAGGTAAAGGACAGTTTCCTTTCAAAAAATAGCTCTTTGATTGTTATTTCTAATGTTAATGACACTGCATTTAAAATAGTATAAAATGTTTTCTATGAAAAATATCGTGTCCAGACATTTGACGGAAGATGAATTTGGTTAGGGTAGGTTGGGTTTGTTCAGGTTTTCTGATATTAGACATGAAATAAAAAATTAGGATGTGACTATCGTTGATAGGCACATATGGCTTATTAATTTCTTCGAATTTCTTCTGTTTCTTATGTTAATTAAAATCATGAGAATGAAAATTATACATTTTTCTTAGTGAGAAACTCATTCATATGTATAATATATATTTGTATACCTACTGCACTTTTGTTAGTAAACAGGTAACATATGTTCATGAGTGATATGCCTATTTATCTTAATAATAACTCATCTGTTTTTATTTTTCGCAAAGGGCAGGGACTGTTACTATGGTGTTATGATCAAAGCGTACAACTTAAAGCGTAACATAGTGATAAGAACCAATGTTAGGGGGTTTTGTGTGTCTTTCTGGCCCTCAGCGCTAGTATGTAACCTTGTCAGAGACGAAGTCTTATAGTCTTCTTCCTATCTCCACAATTTTTGAATTATTGCTCGATATTTTTCAATCCTCTTCTTCCACCACAGTTTCAATCAATTTTGTTTATCCCAGAGAGATAAATGAACCCCACGGGCATCCATTCTAATGGGAGGCGCACCCGACGTCATTTGTGCTGACAGGGTGTAAGATGTATAATTCGTTCGTGATTCGGTGCATAAGACCTACTATCAGGTTTGGTCCCTCTTCCTTGACCCATCTGGATCACCTATGATAAGAGCTCCCCTACACTTAGCTCGGTACCAACTTTAGGAGTTAAAAATTATCCCGTCACGCTAACTAGAAACAGGACCCTTCTCGTTCAAGCTACTACTCGGAATCAAAGTTTCATGTTGTCATTCTTAACGCCTCTTTGATATTCTCTTATTTTCACTCCTGATGTAACAAGAAACACATCCAAACGCGCTATTTATGCTCCCGTACCGAAAAACGAAGACTGCTTTCATTCTAAGCCATTTCCAACAGAAGCATTTCCTGTGGGCAATTATTATAATATAATTTATATATATATAATAAGTATTAAGTATATATATATATATATATATACTATAATATATATACTATATAATATATATATATATATATATATATTATATATATATATATTATATATTATATAGGTTTCCTCCACGTAGAGACTCGCATTACACCACAAATTCCCTCTTGCTAAAAAGTGCTTTTAGTGCAAGTGGTTTTGTCACTTTCGTAAATACTGTAGGGAACAGCGTGAAATCTGAACAGTCTGCAGAGAAGAATTTCACATTTATTGTGTAAACATTGCAATCTAAACAAAGCAATTTACACTGAAACAACTGTGGGGGATCCTACAATGCCTCTTCCGTAAAATACCAATCTTGCATGTTTAAACAGAAGATTTTTGGAGTTGTGCACCATACAAAAACTGAGCAGGAGAGATGCTATACACCAGCTCAAAGACAAATATCCTACAGGAAAATGCCAATTCTACTCTACAATTTCAGCAGCTCTCCCACCTACGTATGTCAACCCACCGACACAACCCCATTCCAGTAGAATTCTAAACACCAATTGCAGCGGGACTTATGCAATTACTGAAATCTGCCCGCCTGCACTGCCTATATTACCGACTATTCAAATAGTCCAAAAGCGGCCCTCAATCTATCCTCTCGCCCAAGATGCCGTCATCAATCTTACCGCGATTACTGGTTTTCGAAAAATCGGCAATGAGACTAAGTTTTCTCACCCACATTAAAGCTTGGAGAACATTTCCTGTCTAGAAACTCGGCCCCTACCCTCCCGATGAGTCTGCCAAACCCACGTGAGAGGCCTACCTCTATGTCCCTTAATTGTCTCCCACCATTGCTTTTACTCTAGAAACGGATGTCCTGAGCAGAAACAAATAGGCACCAAACAAAGGATTATTCGCTAAAATATTAAGCAAGTGAATTCCCAAAGTAGGACACATTTGATCCCCGCCTGTAAGAAAATGCACAACCCCCTCTAAAGAGACTTCTTTGCAGGTTTATTCCATAGGCGAAAGAGTCAACGTCAATAAATGGAATCTGCCATATACTTTTCACACAGTTCAGAATCTGCTTACTCTCTGGATATTGACATCGCTCACACGTCTATTTATGAGCATTCTGGTTGCTCTTGCGGCCACCAACTGCATCCAAACAGTAATATGGACATGGTTGAACTCAAGCTGCTTCCTATTCATGGCGAAGCCCTTCCATCGATTATCAAAGGAAACTTCCCCCCGGCCAAAACCGATGGTACAACAAAAATCATTGTTGCATGACTATTCCTTACCACCTGGATTTATCGCTCCTCTTCATCAGGGCCCATGCCTCAGATTCCCACCCCAACCGATTCTTCTTCTAACAGTGACGCTAACCACATTGAGACAATTTGTCTCAAGAAGAC